>JZKD02S1672933.1:881828-900305 GCA_000966675.3 Picea glauca | reverse complement strand
CTCTCCCCTTTTCCCCTGCCTCTCCCTCGGCCTCTCTAGACTCCTCTTCAGAAGACAACAGGGTACGATATCACCTTAGGAGAAGATCTATGATCAAAGAGGCCCCCCGGGAAAGTGGTACTACTTGGGCTTTAGGCAGGGGACTAGGCTCACTCTCTCAGACACACTCGTTGGGCAAAGGTAGAGGCTGCAAATCACACCTATACCTGGAACAAGACAGAGCAAGAATTGACCTGGCATCTGGCAGACAATCTTCGATTGAATGGGCGCTTAGAGCAAAGCCACCCCTAGACGGAGTTACCTCATGAAAATCCTCTCTTTCAATTATCGGGGATTGGCGAACCCCATTAAAAAATTGTCCTTACGAAGATTAGTTGACCTCCACCTACCAGATATCTTAATTCTACAGGAAACACTCGGGGAAAACATCATCATAGTCAAGACCCTTGAATCCTTCCTCCCGGGATGGTCATTCATAGCAGTTGATGCTCGAGGACATTCTGGGGGATTGGCCACTGGTTGGAAGAAGAGGAATTGTAAACTAGAAAATGCTTGGGGCTTCTCCTCGAGGATCGGCCTTACTTTCATCTCTATTGACCTAGGTCGGTCATTCACTGTCATTAATATATATGGACCACACTAGGATAGGAAACTCTACTGGAACTCCCTAACTGAATGTGAATGGTTTCAAAAAAAAGACTTCATCTTGGTTGGCGACCTAAATTTCTCCTTAGGCACCTCGGAGGTATGGGGCCCTCGGGCCGCACCAGATACCTTAAATAGATACTTCCTCAATTACCTAGACCAGTGGGGGATGGTGGATGTAGAACCACAAAAAATCTCTCCTACCTGGTGCAACAGATGGGTAGGACCGGATAGAGTGGCCAAATGATTGGATAGATTCCTTCTCACATACGATCTTCTGGATTCATCTACACTAGTTCTATAATGGGTAAATTTTGGGGGATAATTTGATCACCATCTGATATTGTTTGAATTTGGGAACTCTACTAGAAGTTCGTCCAGCCCCTTCAAATTCTTTGAGGGTTGGTTAATTGATCCAAACTTCCTGGAACTAGTAAAGGAGAAATGGGCTAATTATTCAGAACCTTCCTAGACCCCCGCAGCTGTACATTTTGTCGAAAACCTAAAGGGAATCAAGTTAGAAACCAAGCAGTGGGCCAAAGAAAAAAAACAAAAGGATGATTAGTCTCTAAAGGACATAGAACAAAAACTCAATGAACTACAATATGGGAAGGTCGGGGCTACCTTAATCAGGACACAAAAGATCTCCTCTTTGGATTAGAAAAAAACCGCAGGGTCATTCTGGCTGAGCGAGAAGCATAGTGGAGACTAAAGATTCGGGCCCTTTGGATTACTTGCAGAGATGAAAACACAAAATTCTTTCAGGATTTTTCCAAAGGCGGGAAGTTGGCCAACACAATCTGGAGCCTTCGGAATCAGAGAGGGGAGAAAATAACCAAATACAACGATCTAGTCGAACTAGGCATTAATCACTTTAAGACTCTCTACAAAGCTCAGAAGGAGACCTCCATAGCAGATATTATAAAAGTGGCACAACTCTTTCCCAGATTCATAGAAGAGGATGCAGTTGCATAACTATTGAGCCCGATCACTGAAAAAGAACTGCTAGAATTACTAAAAATGTTCCAGAAAGGAAAGGGCCCTGGTCCTGATGGGTGGCCAATTGAATTCTACCTAGGATGTTTTGATGTACTTAGACCTAACCTTCTGAAGGTAATTGAGGAACCGAGGGAAATGGACCACATACATAGTCCTATCAACACTACATTTATAGCGATTATACCTAAATATGATAACCCAACCTCCTTTGAAGACTTTCGGCCCATATCCCTTTGCAATTGCCTGTAAAATATCATTTCCAAAGTTATCAGTAGAAGGCT
Organism: Picea glauca; assembly: GCA_000966675.3. Classification (NCBI taxonomy): domain Eukaryota; kingdom Viridiplantae; phylum Streptophyta; class Pinopsida; order Pinales; family Pinaceae; genus Picea; species Picea glauca. Next base: position 898,380 of record JZKD02S1672933.1, on the reverse strand, counting down.
GAAGGAAATCCTCTCAAAACACATCTCGGGGGAACAGTTTGGATTCCTTAAAGGTAGACAAATTCATGAGGCTATCGATGTAGCACAAGAAGGCCTACATAGCATCAAATTAAAGAAGATGAGAGCGGCAGTGATTAAGATAGACCTATTCAAAGCATTTGATAGGGTCAATTGGCTATACATCAGAATGCTTCTAATTCACTTGGGCTTTGGCCTGGATTTTGTCAACTAGATTATGGCTTGCTTAAACTCGGTCTCCTTTTCCATACTTCTAAATGTCTCTACCACAGAGTTTGTTCAAGCAGGGAGGGGACTCTGGAAAGTTTGCCCTCTCTCCCCCCTACTTTTCTTTCTTGTAGCGGAATGCTTAAGCCACTTCTTGTCAGAGGAAAGATTGGGCAGACGGTTCTCTGGTATAAAAATTTCAATTGGACTTGCTATCACTCACCTACTCTTTGTAGATGACATACTCATCCTTTGCGACGGATCGAAGAGGGATGCATATCTAATTTTCAAGGGGCTCACACTCTTCAAATCGGCAACCGGAATGCTCATCAACGCTCAGAAGTCCAATATACTCTTCTCTCGGCTCGAGAATGAGGATATCCGATACTATTTAGACATTTTTCCCTTTCATTCTCTGGAACTGGACGAAGGCCTCAAATACCTCGGTTTCCACTTAAAGCCTAACAATTATAGAAAGAATGATTGGTTATGGCTCCTAGCAAATCTAGAAAAAAGATTAAAAGTTTGGTGCCACAAATGGTTATCAAGGGCTGGTCGACTGGTACTAATTAAGATGGTCCTGGAAGCAATTCCAGTTTATTGGATGTCCCTCTCCTGGATTCCAAAGGGAATACTTGAAAAAGCAAAAAAAAGGTGCTTATCTTATTTGTGGAGGGGGGAATCAGATCACCGAGTCTTGCCCTGGGTACGCTGGGAAAGAATCACAAAACCAAAGGCTTTGGGTGGATGGGATCTCAAAAACATGTTTCTCTTCTCAAAATATCTAGCAGCCATATCTGCCTGGCATATAATCACGACAACAAGCTTGTGGACCCAAGTGACACAACAAAAGTACTTGGCACCACTCTCTATAATCGAATGGATCCGGAGCCCTAGAACTAGATCTGTCGAGATTTTTGTAATGTGGAAGGCGGTTCAACAGGCCTTTGATGTGGTGGGAAACTCCTTAGCTTGGAAAGTAGGATCTGGAAACTCCCTTCATATTGGATGAGATCCTTGGGCAGACTGCACAAGGGAACACCTTTTACCAGACAACATTTGCACAACTCTTGAAAGAAATGAATATTTCCACCTTGCCCAACTTGTCGATCCCACCCACACAACCCTTTGGCAACAAAGATGGAAGTCCGGGAGAACCTTGGAACTCAGTGTCCCCCAAACTTTTTACTAGGACCAATATCTCATCGCGCTAAGGAAGGCAAACATATGTTTAACAGATGGAACGGATGAACTCATCTAGGATGGAGACCCGCGAGGCACATACACTTTTAAAGCAGATTATGTTCTACTCAGTATAACACAGGCACAGCAAGAGGGAAAATGGTGGTGGAAACAATTGTGGAAGGTACAATTCCCAGCCAAGGGTAAGCTATTGGTATGGTTTATTCTAGAAAAAAAAGTCCCCACCTGGGATATTCTACAGAAGAAGCTATTTCACGGGCCTAGTTGGTGCCCCCTCTGTCATTCGTATGAAGAAACGATAGATCATCTTTTCATGCGCTGCCCCTTCACTTTCTTTGTCTGGTCAGAAGCCTCCACCTTAAATCCTGACATTGGCAATTGGCATGGAGACACCTTTGAAATAGCTCTAAAGGATTGGCTAAAACCGACAACCCCAAATTACTTAAAAGCACTGCCAGTACTAATAGCTTGGGGGATATGGATAGCCAGGAATAATATTATTTTCTAGGATGCACCACAATCTCCACTAAGGGTAGCCACTTCTTCCATAAGTATTGCAGAACTTTTAAAATTTAAACACCCCTCGGGACGGGACACAAATCAAACTTCTCGGGAGGAACAGATCATTAAAGAGAGACCCTGGGCATATTTTGATGGTGCGGCCTGAGGTGATCAACTCCACTATGGGGGGGGGGGGCTGCATATACCTTTCGGAATGACACTTCTTCCTTCTCTGAGCTGGTTTGGGGCCTGGATCTAATAATTATGCCGAACTACAAGCCTTAAGACTCCTTCTACAATTCACGACAGAAAAAAGAGTAACCAATCTACAAGCCTTTGGGGACTCTTTGATTGTTATATAGTGAGCTACACAAACACAAATTTGTCACATAACTAGGCTCAGACCCTTACTGGCAGATATATTGAGGACCATTCCTACTTTTGACACTTTCTCTATCTCTCACATTTATAGGGAAAGGAACGCCATGGCTGATAGGCTTTCCAAAGAAGCATTGCACCTAGCTTTCAGAAGTTGGCATATCACAGAACATAATGAGGCTGGCAGTTTTGAGTTCCATAGGCCATTCCAGAAAGAACAAGCATAAATGACATACAGATGGCAGCCAATTTTGAGTACATAAGCAGGAATACTATGTTGATAACCAAAATACCATTTTTGAAACTCACTATTTTTTAATATACAGCAAGTGTTGAGCCACACATAATATGTAATATTTTGTATTGAAGTTTGTATACTTACTGAAGATTCACAGAATTGTATGAGATGCTAACAGACAATATATATTCATGGTAGCCACACAACAAATATATATCTACGAATGTAATTTTATACCCCTTTTAATAAAATTACGACTATTTTCCTTGGAAAAAAAAACAATGCATAAGGAAAATAATTTTAAAAAGTCTATATAACTTTAGTTATTTAAAAAAATAAATTAAAATTAATTTTATATACAAACTTTAGCTATTTAAAAAAATAAAATTTAAAATTAAGATGAATTATTTAGATTGATATTTTCTTTAAATTTAAAAGGATATTAATTCTTTTTTATTATTGTTTATGAACATTGTAGAGAAATATTATCAAAATATGTGATAAAATACATAAATAATATGAAATTTCATGTCCTAAATCCATAAGACCATTATTCATGAATTAATGAACAAAATAAGAAAAAATTGCATTCCCTAAAACCTATCTATCATAAGTGCTTGTTATGCAATCACATACCGTTAGATACATGTATACTCTGTTAACATGCAAACATATTGCACAACCGTGTAGTTGATTTTCACTTAATCATATGAGAACCATCATTACCTTATCCATTTGTGTATTCTATCTCATTCCTTTTGTTAACAATTCTAACTTAGATTTTTGCTCTAAAGAGGTCAAATCCATTATAGTTAGCCATTACGACGTCCAAGCCTCTATGGCCATATTTGAAGCCTCACATATCCTACTTGAGTATACTCCTCAATTAGAGATTATAGGATCCACACTACCCATTTCAGCACCACTTGTGGTTTGAGTTGTATTTACCTTTATTTTTTGTTTGCACACACTGAGAGATTGTTGATTAATTGGGTTGGTTGTCATTGATGTCAACCCTTGAAGAAAGTTCGATAGCGAATTCTGGTAGCACAAAGGTTTGGGTAATGGACCCAAGTTTGTTTGATGGATAATGGTATGGGTTTTGATATATTTGCAGGTAAGACTATTCTAGATGGATAGTACATGTCAGGCCATTTTCGGTGGTATGTGGAACGTCACATAACTCCTCGCGGTTAGAGAGTTATGGCCATGTGAAGTTGGAGAATCCTCATGAGTCATCTAGAAGCCCCAAAAGGTCAAAGTAGTCAAAGTGTTTGCAAAGAAGAAATTATTTAAATAATAAAGTGAAGTGATGAGCATACTATAAGTCAAAGAGGATGCAAAATAAATTATTTAAATAATAAAGTTAATGGAGAACTTACTAATTATGGAAAGTGGTCAAGTTAAGTGGACAAATGGTTATAAGTGGGTTAACCCTAAAATAAGGAAAGTGGGTTAAGATGGTTAAAAGGTAACCCATGAGGATGCTACATGAAAGTATAAATAAGAGGCAAGACTCTCTCATTTAATCACACTTGAACATATTGAATATCTATTGTTATGTAAGGCTTCTTGCAAGTACTCATGGATGAAGTTGTGAAAGTATGAGGTAGCACAAATGATTGATGGCGAAAGTTTCCAAATTACAACGAATACAAAAAACCCTAATTTCTGAGGTGTACACGGGCTGAGAGTGTATTAGGGTGCGTACATACATGGGCTGGTAGTGTATTAGGGCACGTACATGAGGGTAAAGCGATGGAAACTTGAGAATATGAAGATGTTGAGGTTTTAGATTCTGAGATCAAGCTCCCAGGAAGGTCTACAGTGCTCAGATACATCAGATTTATTCATTAGTTCAAAAGGTATGTCTTATTTCTATGAGTAGTTGGATTTTGATGTATGCATGAGAAATGGTTATGGAGATTTGAGGATTCTCCCTAGAGAGACTAGTGGTCGCATGAGATCTTTTGTATAAGTCAGATCTACATAAATATAATGCTGGTATATTTATCATTGATACTTCTTGTTAGAGTTGAGGCACATCTTGTATTTCTTGGAATATGGCTAAGGGTTTTTGTGGTAAATGGTTGAGAGCYTGTATTTGTGAAGTGGTTGATGTATTGAGAGGCTGAATATCAGAAAGGGTTTGATGTCTAGATCATGTGAGGGTTATTATACTTGTTCATGATTACACACACTCATATGGCACATGACTAGAGAGAGATATAGAGTTTTTTGGTAAAGGTTATGTATGAGGATGCATGCACAAGGTACAATTACACTGACAGGTTGCATATCTATGTGAAAAAATTTGCAGAGGGTCAGAAGTTTTCAGAAGAAAGAAAACCCTAGTTTTCAGAAGGCATACACACGTTGCATAACAGATAGGTCGCGTACATATGCGGGCTACATAACAGATAGGGTGCATACATACGCATGTTGCAGAACTGTAGGTCGCATATCTTTTGTATTTGATTGATACATGTTCAGTTCAGGTACAAATTGATTGCATGGAAGTTGTACAGGTTGGATGTAGGTCAGTGTTACAGGTTGTTACATTGGTATATCTCATAGTGATATTGTGACAATGGTTCCATCATTCTACTTCTACGTCAGGGCGGTTGGATGGGGCAACGACAGGTGGTTGTATCCACCTTCAGGTTGTAGCCAGAGAACATAGGGGGTTGTAGCCTCCTTCTGATTGTAGCTAGAGAATTGGGGAGTTAGATATTCCCTCAAGTTGTAGTCTGAGAAACTAGGGGGTTGGAGCCTCCTTTCAGTTGCAGCTGAAAAACAAAGAAAGTTGGTGATTCCAATGAATGTAATTCTTAAAGACATATAAGAAAAAACATTATGTGGTTTTATCCCACTTTGGGTTTCCACGTAAAAACACTGGTCTATTGTGTATGTGTATGATTGCTCATTTGTTCATTGTTTATTTACTCTACAACTATTAGATGATAATGCTACATTGATATAACACTTGCATTTTGTGATTAAAAAGGATTCAATTTCTCTATTACTAATTCACCCCCCCCTCTCAGTAATCCAATAATTGGTATGAGAGCAGGTTCCTTCAGAAATCAGTTTAACCACTGAAAGGTAGATCATGGAGAGCAACAATATTTATAAAAATGGAATACCACAGTTTGATGGACAGAAGTATGCATTTTGGAGCAGAAGGATGAAAGCATATATACAGGCACATGGATTTCAAATTTGGCAATCAGTTGTAGATGGATACAAAGAACCAACAGTTTCACCGACAAATGAAAGAGCAAAAAAACTCGGTCAAAATAATTCCAAAGCCAAAAATGCACTTCTGAATGGTCTTTGTGAATCGGTATACACCAAAGTTATACATTGTAAATCTACTAAAGAGATTTGGGACAAGATTCAAAATATTTATGAAGGAGATTCAAAAGTCAAAGCAGCAAGGCTTCAAACTTACAGAGGTCAGTTCGAACAACTAAAGATGAAGGAAGATGAGAATGTTGCAGCTTACTTCTTATGAGTCGATGAAACAGTAAATGCAATCATAGGATTGGGAGAAGAAATTAAAGAATTTATAATTGTTCAAAAGTTACTAAGATCTCTTCCTATGAGATTTGATTCCAAGATATCAAAACTAGAAGAAAGAGCAGATCTAGACCCAATAAGCATGGATGAACTACATGGTATCTTCACAGTATATGAAATGAGAACTAAACATGAAAATCCAGATATAAAAGAAGCAGCTTTCAAAGCATCCAAAAGGTCAAAGAAAAAGGGAAAGAAAAATGAAAAAGAACATAGCAGTAACAGTGACATCTCGAAAGATGATGAAGAAGTGGCCAACTTTGTCAGAAGATTGAACAAGGGAACCAACAACATATATAAAGGTAAGCTTCCATTGATTTGTTTTAATTGTGATGGTATTGGTCATTTTGATAACAAATGTCCTCATAAGAAAAATAAGAGGAATGAGGAAGATTACTCAAATAGAAAACAAACATATAAAGGCAAAAGAACCATAAAGAATGCCTTCAAGAAAATCTTATGCACCAGAGAAGACATCTCCTCATCAGATGAATATGAAGACAATGAAAGTGAGATAGAAATAGTTATATTCATGGTAGTACAAGACTCTGATAAAGATGACACTGAAGAAGAATATGAAGAGGCAGAAGTTGACTACCGAGAAGAATTGTTGACTGCCATAGAAGTTATAAGAAGAGCAAAGAAGAAAAACAAAAAGCTACAAGAAGAAATAGACAAGAAAGAAAACACTCATAAACTAGAACAAATGATTACAGATTTGAAGGTTCAAATAGAAGAAGATAAAATAATTGAAGAAGCACTCAAATAAAAACTAGAAGAAAGAGACAGGATCATTGAAAATTTGGAAGCAGAGATTGTCACATTAAGAAAGTATCTTCAAAAGAAAAATATGCAAAACAACTCAAAAGTTTTGGATAACATTATCAGCAGTCAAAAGCCTCATCATGACAAGTCCGGACTTGGATACAATTAGACAGGAAAAGGATCAAGCTCCAAAACAATAGAACAAGAAACATATCCAAAAATCTATGCAGAAACAATCAAAGGGGATGTGAAGACCTACAAAGAAGATTATAGGGATACTCCTCCACCAAGAATATTCAAATTTTAAAATCAACAATTGACAGATAGGCCCCAGGAAGAAGAAGGATTCAGAAGAGAAAGTCCTTTCAGAAGATCTTCAATTCCCGGGTATCAAACTATATTTTTTGGTTTATGTTATGCATGCAATAATTTTGGACATAAAGCTATGAATTGGGCTAACATCAAGAACATAAACAACTTTGAAAGTCATAAACAAAAGGGTTATCCAAGAAGTCCTAGTGAAACACAAAGAAGAAGTTACAACATGTTTGAATCATTGAGCACCGAAGTGGAATGATACAAGTGTAACAACTTTGGACACATGGCCAAAGATTGCAGAATGAAAATTCCTCCTAGAGAACCACAATAGAAAAACAACAGTCACAGATAAGAACCTCGGAAGAGAACATGGATAAAAAATCATAATCAGTATAAAAATGAAGAATGCACACTCGCTCTACAAGCTAAGCAGAAGAAACGTGGTTGGTATGTTGACAGTGGTTGTTCAAAACACATGACATGTGATAAAGACATGTTTATTACATTAATAAAGGAAAGAGATGGATCAGTCTCCTTCAGAAATGATGATTCAGCTAAAATCATTAGAAAAGGCACAGTCAGAATTGGAAACAAGAATACCAAGGAAGAAAATGTTCTACTAGTAGAAGATATGAAACATAATATTCTAAGTGTGAGTCAAATGTGTGACCATGGTTATAAAGTTACTTTCGATTCACAAAAGTGCGAGATAAGAAGAGAAGGTTCAGGAAATTTGATTGCAACAGTTGCAAGAACATCAAGCAACATATATGTATTAAGTGAAATTGGAAATGAAAAGTGGTGTCTAGGAAAGAAAGATGAAAGTTGGCTATGGAATAGAAGAATGGTTCACGTACACTTTGATAACCTTGTCAAAGTCAGCAAAAATGAAGCAGTTAGAGACATTCCCCAGATCACGAAACCAAGCAACACTTTATGCAAGCATTTTCAACAAGAAAAGCAAACAAAGACCAGGTTTAAATCAAAGGAATATTCAACGACAAGACCACTGGAAATTGTGCATACTGATCTAGTTGGACCAACTACAATAAAGGGTTTAAAAGGTGAGAAGTACTTTATGTTATTATTTGATGATTATACAAGAATGATTGTAGTTTTCTTTCTTAGAAATAAGTCAAATCTTTTGAAAACTTCAAGGTCTACAAGGAAATGGTTGAAAATGAAATGGATTCAAAAATCAATTTTTTTAGATATGATAATGGAGGAGATTTCACTTCAAAGGAATTTATGGACTACTGCAACAAACATAGAATAAAAAGGCAATTATTCATTGCTAGGACGCCTCAACAAAATGGAGTTGTTGAAAGAAAGAACATGACAATACAAGAAATGGCTTGAACAATGCTAATGGATTCCAAATTGACAGATAAATTTTGGACACATGCAGTGCATAAAAAGGTTCACATTCAAAACATAGTAGTGCTCAGAAACAACACTGACAAAACTCCCTATGAGCTATGTAAAGGAAGACCAACAAATGTGAAGTACTTCAGAGTATTTGGAAGAAAATGCTACATCAAAAGAGAAGATGGAAGAATGGGAAAGATTGACTCTCGTGTGGACAAATGAGTACTTTTTGGTTACTCAAGTACAAGGAAAGCATACAAGTGTTACAATCTGAGGTTGAACAAAGTCGTGGAAAGCATCAATGTAACAATTGATGAAACAGGTAGACAATAATTAAAGGAAGCAGAAAATGAATCAATGGAACAACTTTACAAAGAAGAAGCAGAAGATGAAGAAGAAGTAGAAGGGGAAGATGAATAGGATCATACCGAAGTAGATGAGAAAGTTCAACAAGTGCCTCCAAAGACACCTAGAAAATGAGTACATAAGAATCATCCTTCAGATCAGATTATCGGAAACAAAGATGCAGGAGTTGAGACTAGAAGAAGAATTTGTTTACCAGAACAAACGCACCTTGCACTCTCATCTACGATTGAACAAAATAGTTTTAAAGAGGCCAGCAAGGATGAATCTTGGAATAAGGCCATGGATGAAGAATTTGATCAAATAGAGAAGAATGACACTTGGTAATTGGTTCCAAGACCAAAGAATAAGAATGTGACTGGCACAAAGTGGGTATTCAGAAACAAATTGAATGAAGATGGACAGGTTATAAGGAACAAAGCTAGATTGGTATGTAAAGGATACACATAGGTTGAAGGAATCGACTTTGAAGATACATTCACCCCAATTTCCAGAATGGAATCAATCTGATTGTTTTTAGCTTATGCATGCTCCAAGAATATTAAAGTGTATCATATGGACATGAAATCGGATTTTCTGAATGGGGAACTTGAACAAGAAGTCTACATTGAACAACCATAAGGATTTCAGTTGTCAGAGAACGCATACTATGTGTGTAAATTGAAGAAGGCCTTGTATGGTCTAAAACGGGCTCCTAGAGCATGGTACTCTAGACTGGATAAATATTTACAGCAGGCAGGGTTCAGAAAAGGAAGTGCAGACAACAACCTCTACATCAAGTTAACTCAAGATAGTATTTTATTTATTGAAGTTTATGTTGATGATATTATTTTTGGAAGCAATGATGACATGTTACGCTAGAAATTTGCAAAGGACATGCATAATGAATTCGAAATGCCATTACTTGGAGAACTATCCTTCTTTCTGGGTCCTCAGATATGTCAAAGAAACCAAGGAATTTGTATTTCTCAAACTAAGTATATCAGAGAAATGCTAAAGAGGTTTGGAATGGAATATTGTAAGCCAATTATCACTCCTATGCAAACCAGTTGCAAGTTGAGAAAATATGATGATTCAAAGTCTATTGACCAGAGGTAATACAGGTCAATGATTGGTAGCTTACTATATGTGACAACATCCAGACCAGATGTAATGTAAGCAATTGGACAGGTGGCACGATTTCAATCAACACCAAAGGAATCAGATGTCTTAGCAGTGAAGAGGATTTTCAGATATATCAAAGGAACAAAAGAGTTTGGATTATGGTATCCAAAAGGAAAGTATCTATCACTTATTGCCTACACAAATGCAGATTAAGAAGGTTGCATTGATGACCGACGAAGCACCAGTGGAGTGGTGTTATACTTGGGTGAGTGTTTAGTATCATGGCTAAGCAAGAAACAATCATCAGTATCCTTATCTAAAATCGAGGCAGAGTATATTGCAACAACAACATGTTGTACACAGGTTCTATGGATGAAACAAACTCTGACAGATATACAGTTTGAGTATGATGAGCCCATTCCAATATACTGTGATAATACAAGCACCACCAGTATCTCAAAGAACCAGGTGATGCACTCCAAGACGGAGCACATTCCAATCAAGTATCAATTTATACGGGAACAGGTTGCAGAGAAGAACATTGGAGTTGAATATGTAGTCACAAAAGAACAAGTGACAGACATCTTTACAAAATGGCTTCCAAGAGAAGCCTTTGAGTATTTTCGCCAGAGACTCTGAGTAATTTCTACTCCAAAATGAATGCTTTTGAATGTTTATCTTATATGTATTATATATACATGAGGAAGCACCATAAAAAGGACAGTTCAGGTCAAGATATCAATTTAAGAAAGATTTCAGTCAGGGGGAGTATCCCCAAGGAAAATTCAGTTAGGGGGAGTAGCCCTGGATGGAAAGATACCTTTTCCATTGATGACAAAGGGGGAGAGATTTATCAGATGCAGAGCACAAAGGCATGGTTCCAGGGGGAGCGATGGTCACAGGGGGAGAATGAGTGATATGACCTTAGTATTGCATGATATGACTTTAGCATTGCATCAGAGTGTTTTCATCAGTGCCAAAGGGGGAGATTGTTGATTAACTGGGTTGGTTTTCATTGATGTCAACCCTTAAAGAAATTCTGATAGCGAATTCTAGTAGCACAAAGGTTTGCGTAATGGACATAAGTTTTTTTTATGGATAATGGTATGAGTTTTGATATATTTGTAGGTAAGACTATTCTATATGGATAGTACATGTCATGCCATTTCTAGTGGTATGTGGAGCGTCACATAACTCCTCACAGCTAGAGAGTTATGGCCATGTGAAGTTGGAGAACCCTCATGAGTCATCTAGAAGCCCCAAAGAGTCAAAGTGGTCAAAGTGTTTTCAAATAAGAAATTGTTTAAATAATAAAGTGAAGTGATGAGTATACTATAAGTCAAAGAGGATGCAAAATAAATTATTTAAATAATAAAGTTAATGGATAACTTACTAATTATGGAAATTGGTCAAGTTAAGTGGACAAATGGTTATAAGTGGGTTAACCCTAAAATAAGGAAAGTGGATTAAGATGGTTAAAAGGTAAACCCTTGAGGATGCTACATGAAAGTATAAATAAGAGGCAAGTCTCTCTCATTTAATCACATTTGAACATATTGAATATCTATTGTTGTGTAAGGCTTATTGCAAGTAATCATTGATACATCTGAAGTTGCGAAAGTCTGAGGTAGCACGAAGGATTGACGATTGTTACACATCAAAATCACTCATTGCAATGATCACTAGTGTCATCGTTACAAATATCGCAAGTGTCGCATATTGGTCGCAAGTGTCACAGGTGTCGCAAACATTATCTTGTCTATGTCGTCTCTCTAACGACATCGTAAAAACACTTAAGACACCTCAAACACTAGTCTTGAAGAAGAGAAATCAATTGACAAGGAGTACAAGACTTTTTCCACTAAAAAAGCCACTCAAAAGTCAAATTTGGAAGGGAGCGCTCCCCTACATACTATCAGGGAGCATTGGCACTCTTTACCCTCTTCTAGGGGAGCATTCTAATGCTTTGTGTCCCTTTTGAGGGAGCGTTGGCCTTTTTTGGGCAAAATTTGGTTTGTTGGAGGAAATCAGGGAAGAATCCCCTCAATATCTGAAGGTGGTTGGATTTGAATCTGAGGTCAAGGCATGATCTTAGGGGAGATTCACAACTGAAGGAGAGGAATCCTCAACTTATCCCAAAGATATCTCAAGTGGTTAGGTCTCTCCAAGCCTATATAAGGAGGCCTCTTCATGGTGAAAGCATATATGGAGATTGAGAATTACACCAAACTTATGATCCCATAAGTGAGATGCCATTGAAGCATAATCAGTGTAGATTACTTGAGCAAAGGGGTTGGACAAGGAGAGCTGGAAGAAGTTGCTACACCTTCATCAGAGGATTGTAAGTACTCTTCATTTGTTCTCATTAATAGACATATATGCTTGGCTTGTTTCTTTCAAGTTTGTTTTTGTTCCACATAAACTTGTCTCTAGTAGATAGATTTGTATTTGAGCTAATCTCAGTAGAATAGGAATCTCATTGTATCTTTGTTTGTTCTACAGGACCTATCGAGCAGCTTGGGATTGAATCTCAACTTGGACTTTGCGAGGACAAACGCCATTTAAAAAGGTACACTTTTCTTCTTACTTTTCATTCATTAGCTTAATTAGATCTAAAAGGATGTCAGTGACCAATGATAGCACCCTTTCTGTCTTGGTTTTAGGGGTCTAGATACCAAGAGGGAATCCACTTTTCCACAAGAAGATTCACCTATAACATAAATTGGCGACTCCACTGGGGCAGAGATTTGATTTTTGATTCCTTTCTTAGGCGCCTTGTCTTGGTCTTTGCTCATTATTTGACCTTCTCCACATCGTGTTTCTGATTCTTACATCTAATTGATTGCCTCTTTCTTTCATCATACTCACCCTGATTGACTATGTTTGCTTGGAATTTTGACTTTTTGGGTATTTTTCTAAGTTTTGAGAGCCCAACACTCCCCTTCCCTTGCTATTAGAGTGCTAGTGCTCCCTGTTGGCCTTACACAAAGCATTAGAATGCTCTGGTGCCCTTTACACTAGAGCACTACCCCTTTTATGTGAGAAATTTTTCAGGATTTTCACTCTCTGAATTCATTTCTTGTTTTGGCACTTTCTCAGGAGTTTTACAACCTCAGTACATCTTGGTCCTGGCCTTCAACACCTCGTTTTCTAAGAATTGATCATCTTTTGTTTGGAAATTTGACATTTTCTTTCCTTGCCTTGAAGTCACTCTTTGTCTTTGTTGATTTAGAGTTAACTTGTTGTTTTCTTCTTGTTTATTTGACTGATTAGAATCCTTCGTGAGGAGATTCAAAGGTCTATGCACCTTTCCATTTGATCTTTGAGGTCATCTTATCCAAGCCATTACCAATCTTTTTGAATTTTTGGTTTTTTTTTTTGCAATTTTTTGTCATCTTTGTCTTTCTTGTTTTATTACAACGAGAGTGTGTTTTTTGTTTGTGTGTAACTCACTTCTGATTGTCTGAACCTTGTTGACTTTGCAATCTGGATGACATAGGAAGTTTTATATCAGATTGATTATCATTCACACATAAAGCAAAAGGATACTTTTTATGATTGTTTTTAGATATTAGAAAGGAATTCTATGAGATTTTAGCATTATATTGGATTTGATTGAGAAACAAATTGATTGAGGATTCTGCATCTTAATGTTTGACAGCAAAAAGAACATCTTTCTCTTTCCCTTAAATAATAATTCATTGAAATAAAGAACTGCTTATCATTTCTTATGCATCTTTTTGGGATTTGAGTCATAATGCCATCAGTTTCATTGTCATACACCTTTTGAGTAAAGAACAGTTGCAAAATTAACGCTATTTAAAATTTATCTAGAACATTTTGTTTTTAGGATCTTCCACCAACATTAGACTAGGATTAGCAATTTGGATTAGGTTGTGAGTACAACTCTCCAAAGTATTCAAAACAAACATTTGCATCTTGCGATCGGGAGAGAAAAATCCAATTGTCATATAGGCTTTCTGGGATCCCCCTCTCACACAGGGGTTATGCACAAGGTCGCATTCAGGAGAGTTACGGAGATTATCCCTCTGTGGTTCAACTATTTGTAGTGGTTGGGTCATATATTGAGGGTTCTTCTTGAGTTTCAGCTGGTTTCATTTGGTCTCGGTGCTTCGTGAACTCTGAATCCATTCGAGGTCCTTTGGAATTCTATCGGTCCACTTGTCCTCAGTTCTCTTGAAGGATTTTGGACTTGTTATCCTACTCATATGTTTAGACCAGATGGTTGACTGTACCCACCCAGGGGATGACTGCAAGTTGGTTTCCTTAGCAGCCATAATATTTAGGTACTTACACAAGGTGACAGTGAAGGGAAGTCTCACTGTACCTGGAACAGACATTGGTCAAACTCACTCGAGATCCTTGGAGGGTAAATCCACAATTATTGCGTGGAAGCTTGCACCAAGGCGTAAGTCTGTTAAAAAGATCGCCATCGTAACTGTTCCACCATATCATATCCCCTTCTTGACTTGATCACACGATGTTGGATTTCATCACCAATTAGTATGGTCATCGAGAGAATTTTTTTTTTTATTGGCTTGATTCCTATATTTGATTAGTGCATGTTGTTTGTTTTTCATTAGTTGGCCACAGATTTTTCCGTCGATTTTTTTCCACCAACATCGACCCTCCATGTCGTTCGCGTTGGGTACAGGGACTTCCCCCAGAAACTATGGAAGTTTCTACCCCTTTACTCCCTCATTCTATAGAGGGATCTCCTCAACAGAGTGAGGTCCATGACGTTATAACCTCACAGGAGGAAGTTTCCACCTCTTTAGAATATTTTTGAATTGTTACGGATCCTATGGAGGCTTTCTGCATTCCTACGGGATATGAAAGGTGTTTTCTCCAAATGAATTCAGCCGAATAACTTATTGTCATTAACCCTTCTGAAATTCTGACCAGGTCTCATTTGAATCCTCTGGTCGGAAACCCCCTTTGGACTTCTGATATAGTTCGAATCCCACCTCGTACGGTGCGAGACCTTTATGGATTAGGGACAGGCATCGATATACCTGTCATATCCCAAATAATAGAAACATATGTTACCTATACCATACCTTTAGATCGTTTTACTGGTACAACTGTCAGTTCCATCGCACCATCCGTTGGTCCGAACATACAGTCTGTTGGTCCAAGTTCCACTATTTCTCTCCAGATGGCCCATTCTACGATGGTCCCTCATGTTGTGACTATTCCCACCAGTAATGTGGTGGTTATCCAAGCTTCCATTGGTACACCACTATCATCTCAACCTTCCTTGTCACTTCCCCTTGGGTACAGAGCACTGAATTATTTCATTGTCAACACTACCCAAGTTATACCTGGAAGTTCTATACCTACATAACAACCCGGAGGGACTAGTCTTGGTGGCTCTAATCCATTAAGCGGCACCGATCATTCATTTACGTCTGGTTTCCAAAATCCAGGGACTCAACCTCATGCTAGGGGGCAACCTCCTTTCTGAGGGCAACCTCCATTTGGGGGGCAACCTCCTTTCGAAGGGAAACCTCTGTTTGGGGGGAAACCACCATTTGGAGGAAAACCTCATGTTGGGGGGCAGCCTCAAACTGGAGCCCACCATCAACCTTCTGGACAAAATGCATCTACAACGCCTAATCCTTGGCACACTCCTCTTCTGGGAAATCCACTATTCCCTAGGGGGCAACATTCTCAAGGACAAAAACAACCTTATCCTCCTTATGGACAAAATGTTTATCCACCTTATGGAAAAACCCATCAACCGAATTATAATCCTCAAAATCCGTCAGGTTATCCCCCGCTCACACATGTTTCTCAACCCTCCTAATCCCATTTACTCTAGTCAGAAACAACTGTATGCAGGAGGACCTATTGGTTACAATTATCCACATAACCTAGTTTATGGTCCTACTGGTGTCCCTATGCCACACCAGTATCACCCTCAGGTTAACCGAGAGCTACCGTTCCTTGCTACTCTGGATCTCCCAAACTTGTCTCGGTTGACCAATGATCCTATCCTACATTATCCTTTCTAGCCAGTGATTCCATCTAAACTACCTTCTGATATTTCAAAATTTGACGGTAAACCTGGTGTTACACATGAAATTTGCACACCTAGGTACCTCGCCCTAAGTGTCATAAAGTGTCATATAAGTGTCTCATACACCTTGACACCATGGAATAACCTATGTCACAATCCCTAGTCAATGTGGAGGAGGGATATATTACATGAAGGCCAAAATACCAAGTACACATGAATTATTATTAATATTCATGGAAAAAAAATTGATTAAGTGTGAGAATCAAGTGCACATGAATTATTATTAATATTCATGAAAAAGAAAGTAATTAAGTGTGAGAATCCCCCTCACATTTGGTTTCCTATTTTTTAGGGAAGGTGGAGGATCTCATGGAAGGTTGAAATATTTCCTCCTTAAAATCCTTGAGAGATATTTCCTCCCCAAAATCCTTAAGAGATATTTTCTCCCTAAATATCTTAGAGAT
>JZKD02S1672933.1:870885-881778 GCA_000966675.3 Picea glauca | reverse complement strand
GAGAGATCCTCTCCATGGTGGTTAAGCCTCCAAATCCTATATAATGAGGGATTTCCATGGAGGAGGGGAGAGAGAGGAGTTTAGAGATACCAAACTTATGATCTCATGAGAAGTGGAGAGAGAGTGTTGTGAAGCATCTAACTTATGATCTCATGAGGAAGATGTCATTTGGAACATCAGCATTTAGTGTGTGGATTGTTTAAGCAAGGGTTTGCACAAGGAGAGCTTGGTGAAGTTGTTGCACTCACATCTATGGTTGTAAGTATTATTCATTGTTGTTCTCTTTAATACAATCAATGCTTGGCCTGTTTCTTTCAAACTTGTGCTTGTTCCATATAAGTTTGTCTGCAATAGATGGATCTATGTTTTAGCTAATCTCAGTAGAGTAGGAAGTTTTTTGTACTTTTGTTTGTCTTGTAGGACCTACCAAGGAGCTCGAGATCGAAGCTCATCCTGGACCTTGCAGGGACAAACAACGTTCATAAGGTACACACCTTCCTCCTTCTCTTTTGTTCATCAGCTTGATTAGATCTAAAAGGAAGTCAATATCCATGTTAAGCACCTTCTATCTTAGAGTTAAGGGTCTAACTCTCAAGAGGAAACCTACCTGTCCGCAGGGAGATTTTCCTACAACACCTAGAGAAGCCCCAAATAACCATGTGATGAATTTCCATTTATGGTGTTCATCGAACTCCTTAATGGACAACTCTATTCATTTACGTCTTTTTCAGCGAACACTTATGGGCTCAGCAGCCAAGTAGAATATTGAACTTCCACGTGGTTCTTTCCAAGATTTTAACTCCCTTTCCATGTCCTTTCTCACACACTTTCAACTACCCATTTGATACGAGACGGGTACTGAACTCTTGACCTCCCTTCGTCAGAAAAACTTCGTACATATCTCTGATCATATTCATGAGTGGAGACGACGACGAAGGTTGATCAAAGCAGGCATTCCTGACCAATTATTGGTGGAATGGTTCACTAAATCATTGTTACCCCTGATCGCTCGTGATGTCACCATGGCTGGTGTAGTCACCGAGGAAGAGGCCATTGCTCGGGATCAGTACTTAGATTTGGTTTATTCTTAATCTGGTACTTTGTATGAGTTAATCCCAAATGCTACCCATGAAAATACTCATCCATCTAAACCGTCATCCACGTCACATGCAAATGAGTTATCGGTTCCATCAAAACCCAATCTGTTTCCCAGCCAACTGAAATGGAAAATCGATCTTCTCTGGCATCCACTCCCAGTTTGACCACACCCTCCTCTACCTCCCCCCAAACTCAAATCTCTCAGGTGAATGAATTTTAATCTGCCCCTTCACAACAAATCGAAGGTAAGAAGAAGACAAAGAACAAAAACAAAAAGACTAATAACAATGAACAACCGAAAGCTCAAAACCCACCACATTCTAACGAAAATCAACCACAATGGAAACCGAAGTTCCCGTGTCTCATTTGTGGTGATGATCACTACACTCGAGACTGTCCACATCGTGATGAAGTGGCCAAACTTTTCAAGGGGAATTCCCAACCCGTCATGCTTACTCAGCGTTTTCCACAGCAGCAATCGATGGTTGCTCAAACCCCCTCTCCAGGGGGCATTTCTAGCCATCCTTCCCATGATGAAGCCTCAACAAGTGCCCATATTTACATGTTTAACGGGATTGATTTAACCACCCACTCTATGACATACGACACACCAGTTAAACCTGACAAAGGAAAATTCACTAACAGTATCGGTACTTTACCAGATCCATCATCGTCCTCCGTTAGTCCTCCATCAGTTAGTCCTCCGTCTGGACCAATTCATATTGAGAAACCTGCGTTCGACTCTATCTTATGCCCTCCTAAGAGCACTATCTGTAAATCTACCTTTAATCCTAGTTCACATGCCACCCAGAACTACAACATTGTTGAATATTTGGCTCAAGCACCGTGTGTTATGTCTGTGTTAGAAGTTCTACAACACTGCCCCAGTCAACGTAGAACGCTCTTGGATGTTATTGGCGTTGTTGATCCTGAGTCGTCCAACAATATCATGTTTAACCTGGACAATTATACATCTCGACTCTCCCACCAACTTGCTTTCCAAATTGATGTTGTTGTTCACAATCAACAAATCCACCACACTATCTTGGTTGAGGGAGCCTCTACTTGTGTCATGTCTTTAGCCTATTGTAAAATCTTGAAATCTCCCTCACTTAAAAAATCCCCAACAATGCTACATGCATTAGACAGGCGAGTTTTTCATCCCCATGGAATTTTGCAGTCCCTGTCCGTCCAATTGGGTGGAAAATCCATCTTTTTTTATGTCGAGGTGGTCGATGCTCCCCTCGATTACAACTTATTACTTGGAAGAAGTTGGTTTTATTCTATGACTGTCGTTTCCTCATTGGTGTTTCGATGTGTACAATTTCCTCATTAGGGAAAAATTGTCATTGTCGATCAGTTAGAATTATGTACACCCGACGCCCGCGCCCTCACCACCAACAATATTTCATTCTTGGGAGATCACAAGATCACATATGAAAGCGTTGGTGTTGGTTTGTTGAAAGACTCTAGCCTTATGGGTACCTTCCCTACACCACTTCCACCCACCACACATCATGTTGCCACCATCAACATGATTTCGACTATGATTTACCAATCCTTGGAATCATCTAACCCTTGGATTGTCCCTAGTTCATTGGAATTCAATGCACTAGGTGTCATGATGCCACTTAGTCCAGTTGAAACCTCATACGTTGCTATCTAATCTGCCTCTCCCTCCTCAGATGACCAACATCTCTTGGAACCCGACAGTTACTCGATGCCATCGTGGTTAAATTCCTTTACGTTTGCATTCGACTACATTTCCCAAATTTTTCCTTCCGATGAATCTATAATGGAAATGCTTAACATCGACGATGTACCTTGGGATGATATCCATCATCGATCCTCTTTTCTTCCACCTCTCAAAGAAATCCAGGAAGATATACACTCTATCTTCCCCCCTGTTGTTGTCCAATTTCCCCAATCACCTATACTTACACAAGATGTTATTTCTGAAGGGAATTTAGGAAACATTACCTCTACAGTCAAAATAGATATTTCGATCAAGGAAGGTATCATCGAAAATATTAATCTCAGTGTTAGTTGTACACCCGATGAAGTTGTTTCCTATACCACTTTGTTTAAATAATTCTGTGATGTCGTCGCTTGGAGCTACGAAGAGATGCCAGGTATCGATCCTTCGATCGTTGTGCATGAGATTAAAACCTACCCAGGTGTAAAACCTGTTCGACAGAAACTAAACCTGTTCGACAGAAACTTTGCCCGGCCCATCGTAAGAAGACCACGACTATTAAGGTAGAAGTTGAAAAATTATTGAAATCTGGCTTCATATATCCCATCCCTTTGACGGAATGGGTTTTGAACATTGTTCTAGTTACTGAGAAGCAAGGGACCATTCTTGTCTATGTTGATTATAGGGACCTCAATAAGGCTTGTTCGAAAGACAACTACCCTACGCCCTTCATCGACCAGATTATTGATAATTGCACTGGTAGCGTAATTTTCTCTTTTATGGATGGTTTCTCAGGGTATAACCAGATTGACATTTTACCTACTGATCAGCATAAGACAACGTTCATCTACCCGTGGGGAACTTTCACCTATCGAAAACTACCTTTTGACCTTAAAATGTTGGTGCTACATTCCTGCAAGAAATGTCCTATGCTTTCCACAATATCAAACATATTGCGGAGCCTTACCTCGATGACTTACCTTCCCACTCATCCAATCGATCAGACCATTTTTGTCATCTACGGGATATTTTTCTTTGATGTCGATTCTACCGCATTCGTTTAATCCCAGATAAGTATATTTTTGTTGTTGAATCAGGACAACTCCTCGGCTTCGTTGTTTCCAAGGACGGGCTTCGGGTGGATCCCTTAAAAATTAAGGTTATCTTGGCCTTACCTCCACCTAACAATTTGACACAACTCCAAAGTTTGCAGGAGAAAGCAAACTTTCTTCGTCGTTTCATTTGTAACTACGCTAAGATTACAAAAGGATTTATGCACTTGTTATAGAAAGACACCCCTTTTATCTAGGATGGCACTGTTGAACGATCCTTTGATGCTCTTAAGCATGCATTAACCAACGCTCCTTTGTTACATCCTCTGAATTACACAAAGGACTATATCCTTTACTTAGTAGCCTCCACTTCCACTATTTCCATGGTGTTAGTTTAAGAGGACCTTAACAGCGAGGAACACGTGATATATTATTTGAGAAAAATTCTATCTGGTCTAGAGCTCAAATATTCACATGTTGAAAAGTTGGCTCTGGCAACCGTCATCACTGTCCAGAGATTCTATCACTACATTTTTCTACGCACCACCACAGTTATTGCGGACTCGAACCCCATGTACCACATTTTAACACGTCAAGTTCTTGGGGGAAAATATTTGAAATGGATTGTTATCCCTCAATAATTCGATCTCGAGTTCACTAAATCCAAAGCTAAAAATTCCCCGGTGTCTGCAGAGCTTATTTGCGACCTTCCCCATGCTGATGAAGATACTGAGCCCATAGATTCTCTCTCGGATGAAACTTTGTTCCTCATTAGCACGTCTGATCTTTGGTATTGAGATATCCTTCTTTATCTCCAGACCCAACATTTTCAACCCGATATCTCTCATGAAGAATGTCATCGTATTCGCCACCATTCTCGTCATTAACTTATTATCGGTGACACTTTATACCGCCGTGGCAATGACACTATCCTGCGACGATGTCTAACTCATGAAGAGGTTGAACACGTGCTTAATGACTGTCACCTTGGAGCCTGTGGCGGTCATCTCTCTAGGATGGCTACAGCTTAGAAAATCTTACATGCCGGCTACTTTTGGCCCTCAATTTTCAAAGATTGTATTGAGGTAGTCAAAAAATATCCACCCTACCAAGTTTTTCACAAAAAGGCATGAACTCACCCTGCTCCTCTACATCCCATTGTTTCCATCGGCCCCTTTGACAAATGGGGCATTGATTTCATGCAATGTAATCCTACCTCAGCTGGGGGGCACAGTTATATAATCGTTGTCATCGATTACTTTACAAAATGGGCTGAGGCTATGCCCACCTTTCTGAATGATGGTCGTATTGCAACTCTTTTCTTTGTTAACCACATCATCACTTGTTTTGGTGTTCCACACACCATTATCATTGATCATGGTTCACACTTTAAAAACCAGATGATGAGTGAGTTGCATGCCAAGTTGGGTTTTCGCCATGAGAACTCATCCCCGTACTATCCTCAAGTGAATGGACAAGTTGAAGCTATCAACAAAGTACTCAAAACTATGATCCAACGAATGGTAGGGGCCAACAAGACATCCTGGCATCTACAAATTTTCTCCGCTCTTTGGGCCTACCGTACTTCAGTGAAAATTGCTACTGGTTTCACTCCTTTCCAGCTATTATATGGCATAGAAGTTGTTTTACCAATCGAGTGTGGAATTCCTTCGTTAAAACTCAAAGTAGAACTCCTGCCCCACACTTCTGCTGAAGAAGAATGTTTCTTACACTTGACTAGGTTGGATGAAACACATTGTGATGTTTCTCTTGTCAATGAGACATATCAAAAACGAATCAAGAATCAATACAACAAGTATGTCCATCCTTTCACTTTTGCAGAAGGAGACCTAGTCCTCGTTTATGACCAGGCTCTTGACAAGTTAGGGACGGGTAAGTTAGAACCTCTATGGCATGGTCATTACATCGTGAAATGTGTTCTACATAGAGGCACCTACGAGTTAGTGGACTATGACAAAATATCCCTGGGTGAGCCTCAGAGCAGGCTTTACCTTAAGAAGTACTATGCATAGGACATCTAACATACATGCTTTGTACACTATTGTATTTTAGTTTGGTGTGTATTTTTCTTTTGCATGCTCAAGTTTTTGCCTTAGCCACCTATACTGTGTCTTGTGTTTTCATGCGCAAATGACATCTTCCTTTCCTATCTTTGTTGGGTTTGCAGATGGTGCTAGTCGACACACCCAAAACATTGCTTCCACATATTGGGTCGTTTACCACTCTGATGAGTTGGTTAGTTTAGGAGGTATTAGCTTAGGATCGACAACTAATAACATGGAAGAATATCATGTTGTCATTGGAATTTTAACCAAAGCATCCTCCCTAGGCAATTCGCACATAATTTTCAATCTAGACTCTCAACTCGTGGTCTGTCAACTCAATCGAATCTATGTTATTCGCAATCATATCCTGCTACAACTCCACCTACAACTTTGTTGTATTGAATGAATGTTTTATTTTATCAAATACAGACACATACCAAGATAACTCAATACCATTTCGGATTCGTTAGTAGATTACATTATGGATAGATATCTCGCACATAGATAAGTTTTTATAAAGGAAATGAATCACATCACATATCATCATGTAAATTAAAACACATCACATAAAAGACATCATTTGAAAATCATTTAACACTGTAAAAACTCGGAAATGTATATATATACGGCGTGACTGAAAAAGTTTGATTACATCAAAAATGCTACATAGATAGGAAAAATGTGGGTCCTCACACCCATAAACATCGTCATACAAACTATCCAATCATCAGAAATATCCTAATCTCCCTGCATCACATTATGTTGCGAGTAACATATCACTGCACAGGATATTCACCTCAGTAGAGAGTTAAGACTCTCAGACACTCCTATAGTGTGTCTTTGTATATGTAGTGGCACTTCTCACCTCCTGAGAGGAGGGATACCCATCATGAGACCTTGGAGGTTTCTTTCAACCTCTAGGAGACCTCTTGTTTCTACCCCTTGATCTACCGCTATCTAAGCATCTTCGCGATGCCCAAGTGTTGGCATCTCTACTCGACATGTTGATCCTCTATCTGCATGATGAAATGATACGTCTATTAAAGACTCTTTTATTGACTCTAAAAAAATTATAACATTCAAAAATTAAAAACACTTGATGAGATCATTGTTTGGTTTCTTACCTGACCCCACCCAATCCTCGCCTTCTAAAAGAACCAATTCCATGCTACCCCGAAAATCTACTCTGGTGTATGGAAAATCTTCTATCACGATGAATTGGCATCTTAGCCAAGCAAAGAAATCACCGGTGAATCTGAACTCTGAATCTGGGCCTAGTCTCGGAGACAGGTGGTCCACCGCTCCATATACGGTTCTCCCACTGGCCGTACTGCTAATGCAATCTGAGGTTGCATCCCAGGAATTCATTCTAAGAAGAACGAAACCAAGAATGAACCATATATGAATTGCTTCTACTGCCCTATTATGCATCTCGTAATCTGTTACTTCACGTGGTGAAGAAAACCTGCACTCCAGTTAAACAGTGTTGGCTCTAGACACTATAAACCATAGGCCACCTGTGATCTTGAAACTAGGTGTGCGCTCGTACTTCCCACTATAATCGTAATGGAAAACATAATCGGTCGAAAAGATAGATCCCTAATATCTTTGATCGTAATTCTGCAACCCACTAGCCTCGCTCCTGGGACACAATGGTTTGCCAGATACTCATCCACAAGTGCAGAAAGTGCCCATTGTCCGGTTAAAACTATGGGAGCCCCTCTTTTTGAGAGACCAGTTATGAAGTGCACATATTCTAATGCGATGGTAATAATTTGTGTTCCCATCTAGAATCCTTGTTCCGCTATGTTCCACAACCCGATCATATGCTCAAGAAGAAGGACCTCTTTCTTCATTTTTTGCATTTTGACATATTTGAGGAGACCGCAATTCCTCAATGTGGATATCGATCGGGGAATTTTCAAAGAGACCACATCATCAATATCATGCTCTCTTTCTTTCCACTCAAACATGATTGTCGTCGAAATCACCTGCATCAACAATCAAATTTTTTATTAAAAATCACATTTTTCGGCAATTTTTCCACAAATTTCAAAACTTTAAAAAATGATTGTTTTCTCTTGTAAAATACCAACGCCCTCTTCGCATGAACATCAGGGTGCCAACACACCCTTAAATTATCCATCAAGCATTCAAAAATTAAAATAAAATAAAAATAAATAAATAAATAAAAACCTCTTCACGTTTTGAGCGTGTGCTGGTTGTTTTTGGGATTTTTTTTCTTGTGGTTTTTGGGAAGCACCCTCATATCCACTACATCAGAGATTTGGTGCAACCTTCGTTGACCAAGCGGGGTGTTTTCCATGTCATTCAGCACTCCCCCACGACTTGTAGAGGAGCATCGGGCTTTTTGGGCGCTTGGGTCGACCCAGGGCATCATTTTTTATAAATAATTATTGCCTTAAAAGAAAATATGAACCATACAAATGAAAGAAGGGAAGAAGAGCACCAACCTGGTCCAAAAGGCGAGGAAAATGGTTGACCATAGCTTCGGCACCGAGCAATGCAAGATTCACCTCCAAAGCACAAATTCTCCATTGCTACAAATCTTAGCACAAATGAAATGGTAAATGACATTTTTTACCCCATTTTACTATTATACATTTCATTTTTTCCTAAATATATATTTTTTGGGGGTTTTTTAAATATTTTGGAGGCCTTATTAATCCCCTGGAATGCAGTTTTGACATTATCGACAGGTTTCGGAGCAGTTTTGTTCGTTTTTTATCTTGTCACTTTTACGAGCATAGTCTTAGTTCGTTCTTAAGCTCAAAAATATAAGAACGCGTCGGGTAAAATTTTATCTCTTTTTTTGGACCCGCATGGATAAACGAAAAAGGAACCCCCTAGAGTCTTCTTTAAACTCTTTTTAGACTCTCTAAACATGAAAATATTGTCGAGTGATCTTGCTTCCTTTCCCACTCGTTAAAAGGTTTGAAAGGGCGTCTTTCGAGTGATAATTTATCTCTTTTTCGGCTCGCAAGACTAACATTACGAAAAACACCAACATTGGAGTCATCTTTAAGTTGTTTTCAGACTCTCTAAATATTAAAAACCACCGAGTTTACCTTCTCTGGACTCGTTAAACAATTACACATTGAAGGGCCCATATGGGACCAAACCCTTACTTCTTCCAGTTCGTTAAACAAAGGAAGAGGGACTTAACGAAGGTGAGTTATACCGAGCATGTGTTACCCTCCTTGAGATCGTTAAATTAAAAGGAGGTACTAGTCTATCTGGATGGGGGGAAAATTGAAGGAAATAAGCCAAGCAGTTTTTGAGAACACTACAATTAATTCTTACGGTCGCCCTTGAACACGACACTTTGTCTTTGCATGCATTTCAATCCGTTGAACCTCTGTTGAACCAATCCTCTGAGTTTTCTTACTCCTTTGGGTCACCTGGAAAAAGTCACAGTGTCCACTACATCATCATGTTTTGGTCCATGTCATGTTTCTGTTTTTGTGCCTCAGTGTTCAAAGGAAGTATCTTCCTCGAGAGTCATCCATCACAAATATTATTGTTTCAATACCCATGTCAGTCCATGTTCATTTGATCTACCAATTTAAATCTTTATGTCAATTTCGTGTCGTTGATGGGGGATACATCAAGGCCCTCCTGTGACGATTCTATTCCTGTCGACCTCAACACATCATCCAAGAAATAGACTTAGAAACTAGTTAGTACCTTAGGACCTGCATGCCTCAATGGCAGACCTCCTCATGTCCGGCAGTGAGTTTACATCATTGACCTCTGATCAGATGATTCCATGAATGTTCGACTTCAACTCATTCATTCACATTCATTGGAATGTACTAGAGTACCTTGGGAATCATTGACATTAATGGTGATTTCCCTCGCACTTGTTAACGGTTTACATCATTGACCGGTAATCAAGTGGTTTCTGCCATGTTCGACATCAAGACATCTATTCACATGGTTAGAATCGTACTGCATCGGGATCGATAAGAAGACCCTGGGATTGAGTTATCACTCCGATATGTACTTTGCCCAGGTTGTGATGGAGTTTCTTTTGAACTTTGACACATATACTGTTACATAGATCCACTTTGTATTGGTCATGGCTATGTCTTGTCGTCTTGTAGATCCACTGTGTATTCTTCGTGGCTACGATCAGTTCAGGTTATAGGAGTATAGATCCACATTGTATCTTCAGTGGCTATACATTTTTTGTCAATATAATTATGGATCTGCAATGTATTCTATGGTGGCCATACCTGAAAAAAGTCTTTATCACTCAAGCATAGGTATGCCTGCCTTGGGTTTGAAAAATGTCATAATATTTGTTTGATGGTTGTGTGCATCTTTTTCCAACCTCTCTACGTCCATACCCTTGCTCGAAAAATTCTACAAAGTACTTCAGTCATCATCGTCTTCTGACTTCACACTTTGGGGGGCAATCTGTTACACATCAAAATCACTCATTACAATGATGGCTAGTGTCATCATTAAAAATATCGCAAGTGTCGCAAACATTATCTTGTCTATGTCGTCTCTCTAACGACATCATAAAAACACTTAAGACACCTCAAAGACTAGTCTTGAAGAAGAGAAATCAATTGACAAGGAGTGCAAGCTTTTTTCCACTGAAAAACCCACTCAAAAGTCAAATTTGGAAGGGAGCGCTCCCCTACATACTGTCAGGGAGCGATGACACTCTGTACCCTCTTCTAGGGGAGCGTTCCAACACTTTGTGTCCCTTTTGAGGGAGCGTTGGCCTTTTTTGGGAGAAATTTGGTTTGTTGGAGGAAATCAGGGAAGAATCCCCTCAATATCTTGTTGATACTGAGAGAGGGGTGAATCAGTATCAAGTACAATTTAAATAACTTTTTCAACTTATACTTAAACCATTCAATTATATCCAATGAGCAATGAATAATAGTATAAGAGTTACACCAATACACCACAATACACCATGCACAATATATGAGAAATAATC
>JZKD02S1672933.1:856627-866865 GCA_000966675.3 Picea glauca | reverse complement strand
TTCAATTCACTTTGTCATCTTCAAAAATTCATTTCTCCTCAACCATGAGGATCCATGTGATGTGCCACATACCACCAGAAAAAAAATGATGTATACTATCCATTCATGGGTGTTGTATATGCATGTGCATTTTCCTTCATGTCCAAATACCTTTATCAATATTGCGGTCCAAAACCCATGACTAGGGTTGACATCAATGACAACAATCAATCTTCCAACATATATGAAGGTGGTTCAATTCAAATATGAGATCAAGGCATGACCTTAGGGGAGATCCAAAACTGAAGGAGAGGAATCATCAACTTATCCCAAAGATCTTTCAAGTGGTTAGGTCTCTCCAAGCCTATATAAGGAGGCCTCTTCATGGTGAAAGCAGATATGGAGATTGAGAATTACACCAAACTTATGATCCCATAAGTGAGATTCCATTGAAGCATAATCAATGTAGATTACTTGAACAAAGGGGTTGGACAAGGAGAGCTGGAAGAAGTTGTTACACCTTCATCAGAGGATTGTAAGTACTCTTCATTTATTCTCATTAATATACATATACGCTTGGCCTGTTTCTTTCAAGTTTGTGTTTGTTCCACATAAACTTGTCTCTAGTAGATAGATCTGTATTTGAGCTAATCTCACTAGAATAGGAAGCTTGTTGTATCTTTGTTTGTACTACAGGACCTATCGAAGAGCTTGGGATTGAATATCAACTTGGACTTTGCGAGGACAAACGCCATTTAAAAAGGTACACTTTTATTTTTCCTCTTCGTTCATTAGATTAATTAGATCTAAAAGGATGTCAGTGACCAATGATAACACCCTTTCTGTCTTGGTTTTAGGGGTCTAGTTACCAAGAGGGAATCCGCTTGTCCATAAGAGGATTCACCTGTAACAACGGCGAAAGTTTCAGAATTACAATGAATACAAAAAACACTACTTTCTGAGGTGTACATGAGAT
This sequence comes from Picea glauca, assembly GCA_000966675.3. Classification (NCBI taxonomy): domain Eukaryota; kingdom Viridiplantae; phylum Streptophyta; class Pinopsida; order Pinales; family Pinaceae; genus Picea; species Picea glauca. Next base: position 865,910 of record JZKD02S1672933.1, on the reverse strand, counting down.
GACAGTGTATTAGGGTGTGTACATACGTGGGCTAGCAGTGTATTAGGGTGTGTACATGAGGGTAAATCTATGGAAACTTGAGAATATGAAGATGATGAGGTTCTAGATTCTGAGATCTATCTCCCAGGAAGGTCTATAGTGCTCATCAGATACATCATATCTATCCATTTGTTCAAAAGGTATGTCTTATTTCTATGAGTAGTTGGATTTTGATGTATGCATGGGAAATGGCTACGGAGATTTGCAGATTCTCCCTAGAGAGACTAGTGGTTGCATGAGATCTTCTATATAAGTCAGACCTACAGAAATACAGTGTTTGTATATTTATCATTGATACTTCTAGTTAAAGTTGAGGCACATCTTGTATTTCTTGGCATATGGCTAAGGGTTTTTGTGGTACATGGTTAAAATATTGTATTTGTGAAGTGGTTGATGTATTGAGAGGCTGAAAATCAGAAAGGGTTTGATGTCTAGATCATGTGAGGGTTATTATACTTGTTCATGATTACACACACTCATATGACACATGACTAGAGAGAGATATAGAGTTTTTGGGTAAAGTTTATGTATGAGGATGCATGCACATGGTACAGTTACAGTCTAGATACAGTGATAGGTTGCAAATCTATGTGAAAGAAGTTGCAGAGTGTCAAAAGTTTTCAGAAGAAAGAAAACCCTAGTTTTTAGAAGGCATACACAGGCTGCATAACAGATAGGTCGCATACATATGTGGGCAACATAATAGATAGGGCACGTACATACGCATCCTGCAAAACTGCAGGTCATGTATCTGTTGTATTTGATTGATACATGTTCAGTTCAGGTACAGATTGATTATAGAGAAGTTGTACAAGTTGGATGAAAGTCAGTGGTATAGGTTGTTACAGTGGTATATCTCACTGTGATAGTGTGACAATGGTTCCATCATTCTACTTCTACGTCAGGGTGGTTGGAAGGGGCAATGACATGTGGTTGTAGCCGGAGAACATAAGGGGTTGTAGCCTCCTTCTAGTTGTAGCCAGAGAATTGGGGAGTTGGAGCTTCCCTCAAGTTGTAGTTTGAGAAACTAGGGGGTTGGAGCCTCCTTCTAGTTGCAGCTGGAAAATAAAGGAATTTGGTGCTTCCAATGAATGTAATTCTTAAAGACATATAAGAAAAAGAATTCTGTGGTTTTCTCCCGCTTTGGGTTTCCACATACAAACATTGGTGTACTGTGTATGTCTATGATTTCTCATTTGTTCATTGTTTATTTACTCTGCAAATATTGGATGATAATGCTACATTGATATAACACTTGCATTGTGTGATTAAAAAGGATTCAATTGCTCTATTATTGATTCACCCCCCCTCTCAATAATCCAACAGAGATGTATCTATACAAGAACCCATAATTATTTATTTGTTACTCAGTACATAATGTATTTATTGACAAGATTGTGTGATTCCTATGGATAATTCTCCTATACTCAACAATTTAATAAATAAATAAATAAAACCCTTCCATTTTTCCATATTAGAGAAATTATCATCATAAGAGTCATTGGAGATGTTGAATCTTTGTACTTGCAGGAATATTATGAGATATCAATTTTTTCATGGTTGACACATGAAATTCTCTTTTTATCCTTACCCTCTGCTCCATGAAGGCTTGAAGGGGGGTTTTGTTCGTACATTGATGGCATAAGTTAAAATTGTGTTCCCTAACATTGTCAAATGGGGTTATCTTCATCATTCCATCCATTATGTTAGCTCTATGTCACATAGTGACTCACCCAAAACATTATCCCTTAGACCCATTCTCACATAAAGCTTAAGTCATTTTGGCTCGTGTAGATATGGAGAGACTGCTAGCATTCTCTCCTTGCTCAATTTTGCTTCTCAAGAAAATGGTGTCGATTGGTTGACTAGTAAAGTGATTAGATCACTTCACACCTTTGGTTATCAATTACTTTCATGTGAAGGTTTATGAATATTCACTCTCAAGGTGTGAAAAGGTGCAATGATTGTGTACCTCACCTGAAGATCATTCTTATCAAGTTCATGAAATCTTCACCAGTGTTGTGTTTGCATGTGAATGCTTACAATTGATGGTTTTTGTAGCCTTTCTTTGAAGTTAAGTTGGATGACGAGTCAACTTTAATGGCATGTGCATATTTAGGATTTTATTTGAGTTTATAAATAGAATGTTGTTAAACATCCTCTTGCTTGTGTAGACATTACTAAAATATCCTAGCCCATGTTGAAATGATTTGATGACAATTTTGTCTTTTTGCTCAATATGGATGGCCCATGAATTCTCAATTCCTTGATCATCCTATGAGTGGAGTAATGGAAGTATTATGCTAAGAAGTTAAATTCATAGTGGGAATTTAATCAATTGCATTGATGGCATATTATGTTTATAACCATCAATTATCTTTTAATTTGCTTTATTTATAAGCTTGATATGTAGGTTTCAAAGTCTTTACTCAAGAAGATCTTGCCCAAATGGTTTTTGGAATAATGACATATTGATTGAAGATGTTCCTTGCTTATTTATGAAAGTGTTTTGAATGTTTATACTGATGACGTGATTTATGTGTGCATGGATCTCGTGGTTAGGATTCTAATGAATGACATTCAAGGTGTACATAGACATGCATCATAGCCATGGACTTTGCCTCAACCGTGTTTTTGTTTTTTTAAAGAAACTAGGGGAAATGTTTATTATAAAGGTTGGGCCTAAGCTAACGACAGAGTACAAACTTCAAAATTTTCAGCTTGCTAGATAGACTATAGTAGCAATGAACCAAAATTACCAGGTTGACTTTGATGAACCAAGACCAAAAGTTTCCTGGATTCAAACTAACTACTCCCTGATTGTAAGAATAAATCCTTACAAATTTATTACACAAGAAAATGCAAAAGAAAAACATAATTAACTCACAATCCAAGYTATTCCMTCRCTATATGCGATGTCACCCAGTGATCRCTAGGAGCCCCCTGAGTGTCTTGATGCTACTTCTTTATCTTTACGATTTCTGTTTTCTTTTCTTCCTCTTGTTAGAGGGGGAGAAGGACATGGATTCTTATTTAGAATTTATGCAAAGGAGGGAGATTTAGAATCTTCTCCCTCCCTCCCATATCCCTTTTCCACTTCCATAGAAGGAATGACGAGAGCAACGAAAACCCCATTTGGAATCCTATCTACAAGAAYTGGATCTAGATGCTTCCCATACAAAGAGGCACTACCCCCAAGCAGGGCCTCCTTTCCTTTAACTGTATTTTCTGGATTATTTTTGCCTCGGCCATGTTACATGAGTGTTATCTGAATGTTTCATCACTTAGGCTTGATAAACATAGAATTGGGAAATTATTGATCATGAAAGTATAACCTCATCTATCATTATATTTCATGAATTATCACTTATCATATAATGTGCCCTAATGTTTAAAGAGTACAGGGACTTGTTTGTTGCAGTTAAGTTGGTTACCTTGAAGATGGTTCTCTCTTAAATGCAATAACAAGAGACATGGCCTATCACATACCCAACCCCTTCTTTACCATCGATGAGGTGATGGGGGTACTACAAAGAAAATTCAAATTGCTCTGTTACCATTCTATAACATCCCTGGGATGCCTCCCTTGACCTTCCRATACTACCCACAAGGTTACTTAGCCTCATTAGTTGACTGTGAGGCTGAATTGAACTTATAACTTATAACTTAAAGAGGCGTATGAAGCAGCTAAGAATCCAATTCTTAGGGACAGAAGTCAATGGGCCGAATAGATGATCCAGGATGGATTATTATTCCGAAGGGCTCCATGAGGGAGAATCTGCTAAAGGAGAAACACAGTGGAGGATTGGCCGGACAATTCGGTCATGACAAGACGTTTTCAAAGTTAAATGAGTCATATTATTGGCCAGGAATGAGAGTAGACGTCAAAAGATTCGTGGACAGATGCAGAATTTGTCAGCATTCAAAAGGAAAGAGGCAGAATGCAGGCTTTTATCAATTGTTACCCATACCTGAGAGGTCGTGGGATGCAGTCAGCATGGACTTCATATTGGGGCTGCCAAGAACACAAAGAGGGTTTGACTCGATCTTTGTAGTAGTAGATAGATTTTCTAAGATGGCACACTTCATACCGTGTCAGAAAACCAGTGACGCAACTCACATTGCGAATCTATTTTTCAAAGAAGTCATTCGACTTCACGACTTACCAAGGAGCATAGTTTCGGATCAAGACACCAAGTTCGTGGGACATTTCTGGAGAACCTTATGGAAAAAGCTAGGAACAAACTTGTCGTTTAGTTCAGCTTATCATCCTCAGACGGATGGATAGACAGAAGTTGTGAACAGAAGTTTGGGAGACTTGCTGAGGAGTTTGGTGACAGAACACCACAGTCAGTGGGACAATATTATGCCCCGGGCAGAACTTGCATATAACAACTCACTAAACAGAATCACAGGGCAGAGTCCATTCCAAATTGTTTATGGGATGCAGCCAAGAGGAGTTTTGGAATTGAAAGATTCAGAATAGAATGCAACTAGGAGTGCTAGTGCAGAGTGTTAGCACTTGGTAAATTTCCTAGAGGTTGAAAACAGAAGAAATCTACAAAGGTAACTTTATCCAAACACTTTTGAAGCTGGGATCTAGCCCTTCCAACTTCAGAGAGGGATCTCTCTATATGATTTAGCTATGTTTCCAATTTTAGATATTAGGCTAGGTAAAGAAATAGGTCGGTTTTGTTGTCAAAGTGTTTTTTGAATTGGTTGAGACAGTCTACACATCCATTGGGCTATGGGGTCTGTGCTTAATAAAATTTGAAATACAAACCAGAAACGCAAAGGAAAAACTTCAACAGGGCGAGATAATATAATCACTGGATCTTTTAGTAGCTTAAATGATGATTAGCAGAAAAGATGAGAAAGATAATTTCAACAAAGAAGCAATTAAGAATTCCTTTATTAAAAATACCAGAAGAAAAACACTAAAATCTTTCGAGTCAGAAACAGGGTATACGAGATAAATCCTGCAACATTCGTTACTCTTAAAGATTAGAATTAGAAAACAAGATGATAACAAAGAAAGAATAACATTCAACTTAGAGAGAAAACATCACCAGTGAATACACGCAAGAATCCTGTAAAAGTGCGTCCTTTTTATTAATGAAAGATCTCTTCAAAAATATTACAGTCTGATAGCGTCGGGGAGTGAAGATCAACAACCCCCAATAATTCAAAGGTGAAGTATTTATAACTCAAATTACAAAGCGTTCCTGACATAAATGATTAGGATGTGCTAAATATATTTTTAGCCTAACTAATTTAACAAATTTCCTAAATCCAGGAACTGCTTGATGACTTGGTGTAACTGCACGTTGATTTCTGGGTAGACCGTTGATGAAGCCTTTGCATGACCTCATCTGACTAGACAACTCATCTTCTAATCGATCAGATCACAGAGTTCCTCCCATCTAAGATGACTGGGCACGTTGACTTTGAGCAGTCTTCGATACACTTCGTCCATTTCTGTATACTTGGCGAATGTAGGCTTGGTGAGGAATATGTATCGAATCTCGTGTTGGATACTGATGTCCCACTGAAGGGCATCCAGGAATTCATTGTTGGTGATGCTCCCTTGTATGCCAGCAAACTTTGAACTATCCTTAGCCACTTCGGCTAATCTTTTCTTGTAATCTGGGAGTGTCATCAGTTTATCATTAAAAACCTTCAGACCAGGTAGACCTTTCTTCTTGAGAGCCTCAATCTTACTGAAAAAACTTTGTACCCCCTGGTCCATGGCCTGAACCTTTTCTTCCAGCTGAAGCATTAGTCCTCTCTTGGTCAAGACTCTTTTGACCTCAAGTATGGTCTATGTTTTGTCTTCAATCTTCAGCTCTTCCAGCTCTTCCAGCTCTTCCCTGGTCTTGGAATTGAGGAACTTGATGGTCTCATTTGCMTGTGTTGGCCTATCTCTCAATTCTACTCTGATCTTCTCAATGGCTTGTTTGCTCCTCTGGACCAACTCATTCTGCTCAAACATGATTTGGATCATGGGCCATATCTCATTTATGGACTTAGTGATGTATGTCCATACATTCTCTTTAACCTCAGCCAAAGTCTTCCCTGCCACTGTTTGCTTTCGGAGTTGTTGTAGCTCCTGCTTGAGTTGCTCTGTTACTTGATTTTCCTTGGAGAGGCTGGTCTGGAAGGAAGTTTTGAGTTCTTGAAGGTTCTCAACTTCCTTTTTAAGCCTGCTGATCTTTGTCTCCTGCAGGTTCATCTTTTCCATGGATTTAGCCAGGTCGGTTGTCTTCTCTTGAGATGTCAATGGAGTTGCGGATGGGACTGTTGTCACCGATGTTGTGCTTGCTCCTGAAATCGGAATGGCACTCAATGGAATGACTTCCATGGGCTTCAGTTGCTCCTTCTCTTTTAATAATTTCCCCATCTTAGCTTCCATTTCTTTGAGTTGTGCATTCTGCTCCATGATCAGCTTGAGCATTTCATCCTTCTCGCCTTCTTTCTATGCTATCTCCTTCGTCTGCAAGTCCTCTATGGGCAGGAGCTTCAATTTTTTCCTCAAGGAGTCAATGTCAGAATTCTTCTTCTTTATCAACTCCTCCGCTGCTTTGACGTTCGAAGGGTCATAGCCGATCTTGAGGACCAGCTCCTCCAAAGTTTTGATTCTATTGTCCTTCGCAAAGGATGATATCTTCTCCAGCTTGAGTTGTGTTTGAGCATTATTCAGTGACACCTGCAATTTGGCTGTAGAAGTGGAAGCATGTGCCAACGTATAGAAAACCATCTCCCCTGTCTGCTTGTGCAGATCCATCTGATCTGTTGGGTGCACGTCCTTCGTCTTGAATTCAAAGGTGGCCCTCTTGTAGTCCGTGATCACCTTGGGGTCTGGTACCTGTGCCTGCAGGAAATCCATGTGCATTCTTCCCTTTTCTGTGTCGAATGCAGACAGCAGCCTATGCTGCGCAGTAGACATTTGCTTCCAAAACTGAGCGCAAGTACTGCTGGTAAGGGTCTGGTTCTTTTTCTTGATCAGCTCGTACTTCTAAAAAATGCTCAATTTGGGTCCCACCTTGCCTGGCTGAGTGCTCAATGGGGAGTCTGTGGATTTCTTCGGCAATGCTGGGGTGATGTCCTTATGAAGGCTCGAACCAAAGGGTGGAATAACAGACTTAGTCACTGTGGTAGGCGGGGCTCCTTTTTCTTCAGTCGGACCAGGAACTGAAATTGTCTTGGGCCTCTTAGTGTGCATCTGGAACTCTTTGGACGATACCTCCGTGACAGGCGAAGATAAATCTTGTCGAGGCCTTTTTTCCTTAGGGACCTATGGCGTGTTCGTTGGTGGCACAGTGGTCGGGGGAATCTGTTGTTCTACTTCGACCAAGGTGTTAGGCTCCCACACTGTCTGATTGGCGAATTTCTCAATTTCGGGCTTCGACACATGAATATACGGGATGTTCTTGTTTTTCACTCTTATATCTGAGATGATCCCATAAGGATCATAGTGCCATGGGAAGCTCATGAAGAACTTCATTTCTTTCAACATCCTGTCTGCTTCTTCCCCAGCGCCCCGACTGTTGCAGATGAAGGAGCCAATCTGCCCCTTGATTCGAAGCTGCTTCTTTTTCTTCAATGATACAAAATGGATATCATCTGAATTCATAATCTGTCTTATATATTCTAAAGCAAAGATTCTGACAGGCAAATATTTGGGCAGCTTATACGGTGCCAACTCACAACTGTATACTCTGATCTCGGTATGATTTTGGTACAGGTACCAATCCTCGGTCTTTGTGTTGTCCGAGAGATGAAGGATTCTCTGGACTTCATCATTTATTCGAGGCTCGGGCCTGCCGCTCAGCGTACTTACCACAGGGTGGTAGAACTGATCGATGAATGCCTTGAAGTTGTACTCTATGGAGTTGTTCTTGAGCAAGGAAGTCCATGTTATGACTGTCTGAGGTTTACCATCTTCATCCATCTTCTGCATGGAAAAACTAAATTTATCTGCTTGAAAGAAAACAAACATGTATGCCAGTATAGACGAGTATCTGAACATGCCTTCCGTGCCACAATTCACGAACTATTCATGAATATTGTCTGCCAAGAATGTACTGAAATCAAACTGGGTGGTGGGTTTTTCGTCAGCGGAGAAAATGGATAGAAAACCTAGAATGGGCTCATCTACCCACTGATCAGAATAATATCCCAACAGAGCGCAAATGGATGAGATGACCTGGTTTCCCTTAGTTGAGAACATGGAGGACGGGTAAGGAGGATTTGTGGAGGGGAATTGAGCGGATGGGGGAAGGAAGAGCTCGAATATTTGAGCTCTTTGGGGGAAGGTCATTTTCTGATACAATTCGGTGAGAATTTCCAGGTTGAAGAGGGATGCAGAGTCGGCTCGGGGAATTTGCATCATCTGGTCTATGGCTTCGGGCGTGATGAGGAACAGGATCTCTCTGGATGAGGAGATGACGGCTCTTTGTTCGAGAATATAGTGAGCTTGACACTTGAGAGCAAACTCAGGAAAATGGTGGATCCGAGGGAAGAGGTAGAGGGGTAAATTGGACTCCCGGAGTCCAATTTCATCACTCTGGTCTAGGAACACTTCCCTGAGCCATGATTGGAGGTCTGAGAAATCAAAATCGCATTTGGTATCTGCGATTAACCGGTCTTTGTCGACTAGTGGGATCTTTTCCAGGTCAACGGGAGGCGGGAGAAACGGATTCTCCTCTCCTTCTGCTTGTCTGGGCTTTGGCGCCATTTCTGCAACAGTACCTGCAATAAACACAACGTTAGTGGGGGCGACTGTCTGTGGATGAGGGCGACGGAAAGTAACGGAAGGGTAAGTGGTGAATTTCTCTGGTGCGATGGGTGAATAGTGAATGTAAGGGCAATAACGATAGTTTTATTTAAACTGGGGTCAGTTGGGCGCGGAAGACAGGTCATCTGGATAACGGATGTTTTTTCTAGTAATAAATGGCCAACGAATCATTTGGGGGTGAGATGACAGGTGACGGCGGTTGAAAGATACGGACGGGTGATGTGGTGGCTAGGGATTGGAGTTAAAAGTCGTAATAAGGGTCTTGCCATGAGTGAAAAGGGGGAGTGGATTGACAGCAGTTATGGGATGTGACTAACTCAGGAAGAAGTGGAAGGTGACGTCCATAAGTGACGAAGGTCTGTCAGATAACAGATGGTGATGGGACTCGGGGCAATAGATCGACGCCACGTATGACAAGGGGCCCGCCAGAGGGATATAACCATTCCG
>JZKD02S1672933.1:834581-856594 GCA_000966675.3 Picea glauca | reverse complement strand
AAATCATCCGGGGGGTCTGAAAACCATTTTGGGTCGTTGATCTGCACGCTCATTTCCTGGCCACAGATCTTAGCGCGCCTTTTATCACTCATTCCGGACCCCCCCCTCCATTAAAGGAAGAATGGACGGGGGGATCCATAATCCAATATCGACCGTTGATTTAAGCACTCAATCATGGGCCGTCTAGATGCGCGCAAAAGTTATCAGCGATTCCGGAACCCCCCCGCCCCCAGTTAAAAGCAGAACGGTCGGGGGGGTCCAGAATGCTCTGTGCACCGTAGATCTGGGCGCCGCGATCAAGACCGTCAATATGTGCAGGGAGCATAACTGGGGAGCGGAAAACACATGCGCTGGGAAAACTTAGGATAAATGTATTTTATGGGTTTTCCCCAAATTTTCAAGTAGACACCACCATGGGGCTTCGACCAAACGATCTTCCGAGCATATGAAACATGGTGCAACATTTACAACAAGATGGTTTTATTGGAATGAAACAATAAAGCAACTAGCCTACCTACTAACCTATCTTCCTATGACAATTAACCCAGATTAAACTATTGGGTTAAGAATTTACTCTACCCTGGGGATATCTGACCAAGATTAGACAGTCTGGCCAGATTTATTCACTAATCCAACCTAGACACTTTGGCTAAGATTAAACTGTTTAGCCAAATTCATTCACTACCCTATCAACATCAAATTTAAAAAAAAACTTGGCCATGCTTGAAAGGTATGGACCAAGTTACTATTATTGCATGGGGCTTTTATTGCAATTCTTTTAAGCCCTCTTTTTCTTTCTTTCTTTTTTCTTTTTTCTTTTCTTTTTTCTTTTTCTTTCTTTTCAAATTATTTGCAGAATGAAAAATCATTTGTCAAAAAAAACACTAGAGACAGATAATATCCCAGTCACCAGTTGATCCTATAACTTATAGGGTGATAACACAGAGGATTTTGTCGAAGCAATGAAGGAACTTCACATCCAGGTGAAGGAGCGATTGCAAAACTCGAGCCAAGAGTATAAGCGCAGAGCAGATCAACACAGGAGACAACTTCAATTTGAGGTTGGTGATTTGATTCTGGCACATCTGAGAAAGGAAAGCTTCCTGAAGGGGACATGTAACAAACTGAATATCAAGAAGATCAGACAATGTAAGGTCTTGAAGAAATTTGGGGCAAATGCTTATGAGATTAAATTACCCGATGGGATCGGAATTTCTCCGATATTCAACATCTCATATTTGTACCCTTACAAAGCTGAGGAAGCAGAAGCAGGTAGTGAACAACCAGAGGTTCAGTGGACTAAACATACGCCAATTGCAGAGAAGCCACAGATGGAAAGCATACTGGACAAAAGAGTTAGTAAGAGGACCAGGAGAAAGGAATACTTTGAATACTTGGTCAAGTGGAAAGGACATCCAGTTGAAGATGCCAGCTGGGAGAATGAAGCAGAGATCCAGAAGCATGGACAGACCGTGCGAGAGCTCATGGACAGGAGCCCATGAAAATTTTCAAGCGAGGGAGTATGATGCAGGAGCATCGCCAACATCAAGTGAGCGTGGGACAACGCCAACGCATTTTGGCACATGATAAATTGTTTGAAATGTTTTAAAGTTGGATACACCAAAATTAAATGAGATAATTAAGAAAGGGAGTACTTGTAGATTGTAATCAGACCTTGAGCGTCCGGCTCTCGTCTGAAGGACTAAGAGACATTTATGCTAGTAAATGTAAGTAGGTAGACTTGAATTCTTAGATTAGACAGTTTTAGGAGTGAGGAGGGAAACATGATATAGACACCATCATTGTATAGTTGTAAGATTATTATGAGAAGAGAGAGCATAGGAGAGAAGAAGCAGAGAGCTGTGTAGAGTAAAAACCCATGTACAAAAGTTCTGGATTAATACAAAGATCTTTAGTTCAGACTCATGGTGTTCAATTGCTTTCTGTGTTTGTACATGTTGATTGATATATGTTTGTTTACTCTCTGTTATGCATTTTCTTTGATGCATGAATGTATGATTTCATGTTGAATGTCTGAAATCTGAAGAGAGGGAGAGTAAAGAATGAGTTTCAATTGTTTCTCTGTCTGAGCAAGAGTTTTCCTGCAAGGAGTGCAGTGAAATTGTCTGCAAGGTGTGCGTTGATAGAAGTCAGAGTTCGTCTCTGCAAGCTCAGGAGCGATAACATTGTTCTCATTCTCGTAGAAGTGCAAGTTAATAAAAAGAGTCGTGCAAGGAGTGCGCAAGCCGAGAGAAGTCTCAGAGTTACAACCTGAGCGAAATTGTTGAAGGACTACTGTCGCAGGGAGTGCACAGAGTCAAAGAGGTTCAAATGCTTGGAAGTATTTGAAGAATTGCCACAAGGAGTGCGTGCAGGAGTCTTTTTTGAAGACTCGAGTCATGGAGAAAGCTCAGAAGAGTTAGTGCTTTGAAGTGTTGGAAGGAGGCGCAACGACGTTGTTTGTTGGTGGATAAGTTTTGTGAAGGCGTACTTGTTCATTTCGCCTCGACTCACGAACTCGCGAGTTGCGAGTTGTGACAAGCACCTTTTGGGTGACACCTTGGTCATAGCGCTGTGGTCGCACGGAGAATTGGAGGTCACACCTAGTGTTGTTTTCATAGGGGAGCTTCCGAAAGCACCTGTGGATCTATCGAATTGAGATTCCAGCGAGGAATCAAAAGAGTCGATCCGGCTCAAGGAAGATAAAGAACGATCCTATGAGCGGATCTCGGACCGAGGGTCGATAGGTCTGCATCACCTACACACCGTATGATTCTACCTACATGAAACACACTCAACCGCGACACACATCTATTCTTTGGTCTACGTTTTTATACTCTCTATGCACCTTTTTCATCCTTCATGTGCAATACCTCTACATGCCCTTCATTGCGTCACTGTTCTGCCCTACAGGTTGTTCACTGCACCTCCTCCTCACTTCAATTCTTTGTTCTGCATGTTTTTCTCACGTCGAGTCATCTCCTGATCATCATGACAACTCTTCATCTTCTCTGGCGCTTATGTTCCCTGTGAGTTCATCATCAGTGGTCGTTATGTTGAGATTCCTTAGCTTCTATGGCAGACGAGACTCTTCGTCTTCTCTGTCAGTTACAGCCAATCAACTATGGCTTATTTGGCTTCTAGCCCCTTCCTTCGCATGACCACCGGTGGTGACCAAGTGCTTATTCAAAAGGCGCTTCCCAATTTCTGTCTAGTGAGCGTTGGCTCCATTTCACGACATGACCTTGGGATATGAGCTTCATGTGACCACCGGCGGTGACCAATCAACTAATAAAAAAGGCACTTCAGAATTTTTGTCTAGTGAGCGTTGGCTCCTTTTCATGATATGACCTTGATCTATGAGATTCATGTCACCACGTGATTATGGGCACCTCCAAAGGTGGTTTAGACCAAACTACTTTTCGCCCCGCAATTCGCCACGAGCCTCCATGCATCCTTTCTTCAAAACCGTGGTTTCGATTGCGGCCCGCTCATGAAATATTAAGGCCTGAGCATGTTTTGGCCCCGCAATGGAGAATGATTGTTTATCTCATGATCTTGATAGTGCTTCTGAACGGAGGGTTCAGATCTGTCCTCCCAAGTCTGTGGACCAGATCTCTCCTTCCTCCATCAATGGCTAAGATTTACTCTGTGATCCAGGCTCTGTGAGATTCAAATCTCAAACCCTGTTGTTGCTGACTAGATATCTTCTGGAATGGAAGATCTGTTGACATCTGTCCTCTTCAATCGACGACTCTACATTCTTGCCTTTGTCCACACACAATCCTTGGTATCAACGATCAGATGACACATGTCCCTCTAAACCAATGGACGAGATTGATTTTTCCTTTTGGGCTCCGGGAGTTTCAATTCTCAAGTTCTTGTTTTATCCCAGAGTCCATGATCCAACGACACATGTCCCTCTCAGATCAACGGTTGATATCTCCTTCATGTCTCCAGACTTCGGAGATTTCAATTCTCAAACTCTCGTTCATCCTTCCTTTTCTTTTTCCCATAGTTGACAATCCACTAACGCGTGTCCTCTTTAATCCAACGGCTATCCTCCACTTCAGGACTTTAGGACTTCAGGTCTTTGGGCAAGTGATGGTGGTAAAACTTCTGGAGAAAATCTCCCAGAGTGACGTAACTCTTGCATCACTCGATGACGTGTCATGAGCCGAGCACCTACCACGTGTCACTCAGATTTGTGATTTCCACGTAACTGAAATGTCGAATCAACTTGACACTTGTCATGGTATGATTACACCACGTGTCCTTACTGATGTAGCCTTCCACCGGTCTTTGCCGACGTGGTCTGCCACATGTCTTTGAGGATGAGATTTGTTGATGTAATCTGCTGACATAGATCTCCTTGATCTAACGGTCATTGTCTGATCTCCAGATCCAACGGTTGATGGAACTTCACATTCTGGGGATTTCAAATCTCAAAATTTCCTAAGTGTAAACTCTTCGCATCTCTATATCCGAAGTGAATGTTGTTCGTTTGATCATGATCTTGGATCGACGGCTCAATCTTTCTGCGATGCAACTTTACTAGCTTATCTTGTCCTTCCACTCGAAATTGATTCAACGGTTGTGATCAAATCGCGACTTCGCATGTCGGGTGTTTGAACGTGATCCAACCCTGACTCTTCCAACTCTCGATATCCGAAATACTCTAGATCAACGGCCTACAACCCTCTATGATCCAACGGTCCAGATCTTATCGGGACTTTGCATTTCGCAAAGTTGGAGGACTACTCACCTCCCTTCTCCCGACTCCCTATTTTCTGAAAATTTTTCCAGATCAACAACCCATAGCCCTCTATGATCCAACGGTCCAGATCTTATCAGAACTTCACATTTCGCGAGTTCCTACAACTCTTGCCTTTGACTTTTCCAGTTCGTGAGCCAGTGAAATGATGATCTCTCGCCACATGTCCTCTGGATCCAACGGTTCAGATCTTATCGTGATTTCACATTTCGCAGAGTTGGAGGATGGCTCTCGACGTTATTCTCTTCGCAGATATACTAGATCTGACGGTTGTTGGTCCTCGGCGCTCAGATCTGATGGTTGAGGTCTAATATCCTCCAATGCGCGCTCCTCCTGTCTGGACTCTAATATGACGACCATCGGGTATTCGGGATTGGTGATCCAATGGCCATTGTCGCTCCTCCTCCTGAGCTTTGACAAAATTTCCCCTCAACCCTGGCGCACACTTGCACTCTGTGTGCAACTTTGTGCTATTCCTCATGAGGTTCTCGAGCTTTCTTTTTTGTGTCTTTGTTTTTGTTCTTCCCATCAATGAAAAGCACACTCTGCCTATAAACATGCCAACAATCTCCCCCTTTGGCATTGATGGCAACCTTGAACAACTGAACTATTTTTCTTAGACCTCCAACTGTAGCATCCAGACCACACATTTTCTCCCCCTTTGACATCAATGTCAAAGAAAACATGCTCCCCCTGAGATGTTGCAGTACTTGTCGGAGGTATTAGATATTTAACCAATACATACTCCCCCTGACAAGATGGATTCTCATATTTGTATCTAACCCACGATCTTCTCCTTCTGATTCTTGGACCCGTTCATCTTCAACTTCAGTTGTGTCCTCTGTAACAGACTCAATATTTCTCACTTCTCTCACTAGGACTCCTTCATCAAATTTTTCTTGTCATAACTGAATGACTCCCCCTAACACGCTTCTCTGATCTTCTATTACAGTAACTTCATTTTTTTTTTTCATGATGCCTACAATCCAAGGCTTTTCTGATAATATTCATCACAAGAAAAAACCATTACAAACACTCTCATACCTGCTTTTCCTTTTTACAAATGAAGGACCTATGTTAGACTTCTTAGGAGTACCAATTTCTTCCTTGTTGTATCCAAGACGGGATTGTCATTTGGTGATCTTTGACTATCCAAGATCTCATCCAGGATCACAAAATTGTTCAAGAACTTGATTTGGGTGTTTGACTTCTAAACCTTCTTTCTAAGATTCACAACTTCCGCTTCCAGCTTATGACATGATTCTTCTTCTACTTCTTATCTTCTTGCTTGGGAGGATTCAATATCAACATCATTATCTGTCCTTATGCCTATAGCCACCACTTGTCCTGAGTTTACATTTTTTACCTTACAATCTTTGGACGTGAACACCTCTTCACAGCCTCTGTCACACATTTGACTTATACTTAGCAAATTATGTTTCAGATCATCTACAAGCAGGTCATCCTGAGAATCTCCTTTGTTATTACTCAAACTCACCATCCCTTTATCCTTGATTTTACCTGGTTCGTCATTTTCAAAGATCACATTTCCTATTTTGATTTTACTTATAGGAAGAACCTTATCCTTTTCTCCAGTCATGTGCTTGGAACATCCACTGTCGATATTCCATGAGTCCTTTTGTTTTTGAGTTGAAAGAACTAGACCACATTTTCCACTATCTTTCTTTTTCCATGTGCTGGCATTTCTAGCAAAGAGCTTTATCCTTGGATTTGCTTTGTAATTCTTCAGATGGTAGTTGGCAACTTTGTGGCCGAAGTTATGATAGTTATAGAATTCAAGCTCATTGTTCAATAGGTCAAAGTGATTGTTGCAACGTTGTCTACTCATTGACTATTTATTATTTCTTGACCTCCCTAGTTGCATGTCTCTAAACTTAATTTGACAATTTGCAATTTGTGGTTGTTTGTTACTTGGTTGTCTCATTCTTTGTTGCGGCAGATATTTATTCCTTGGGAATCTTGATTTCTCATGTCTAAATCTTAAGGAACAATTTATAGTTTTGTGGCCAAAGTTAGAACAGTAGAAACAATATCCATAGAAAAAATCTTTGTACCTGGAAAATGGTTGTCTTCTTTGAGTAGGTCGATTTCTTCCATGCTGATGATTTCCTTGAGCAGGGGGTGTATTATTTATTTGTTCTACAGATTCAGTTCTGGCACCTTTTCCTTTACTCCTCCTTGGCGGTTGATTATCTTCCTTTGTTTCTGCAGATTTTTTGTTGTCATTGCTGACAAAAAACTTGATTAATTCTTTGTTGCTTGGCCGACCACTACTTGATCCCTCTTCATAACCCAAACCAGTTTTCAAATTTAGATTCCTTTGTTGATTGAGAATAGTCGGTAATCTTTCTGAGGCTTTGATGCATTATAGATTCTGGTGATACAAGGCTTGAAACTTCTCCAACTCTTTTCTAGTTTTCACTACTTCTTCTTCCAGAGTTTCACATCTTGCCTTCTTCTCTGATAACTATTGTTTCATAATGTCCTCTATTTTATTTGCCTCTTCTAATTCCACTTTTAGCAGGGCAAAGTCTTCATCAGCTTTTTTACTGCCTTTCTCAAACTGTATCGACAATTGTTTTTGCTTTCTCTTCTTAAACCTGAGTCTGTCAATCTCTTCCAAAGCGCTAATCGGCTCTCCTTCTAAGTCAACCACAACTTCTTCATCATTAACATCACTTCCTATGCTTTTATTATCATAATCCTCTTTGACCATAAACATGAAGTCATTTACCTTACCTTCAGAGGAGGAATCACTATCTGTGTCTTCTAAAGAGTCATCATTGTTTACACATAAACTTTTGTTTTTACCAAATCTTTTGGATTTGTACTTCTCTTCACCTTCATAGTTCTGGTCCTTCTACTTGTGTGGACACTTAGATGCAAAGTGACCTATCTTTCAACAGTTAAAACATTTGAAGGGAAGCTTGCCTTGGTACTTGCATGATCCTTTCTTTAGTCTTCTCAAAAATTTTGCTTCAATTTCATCCGACTCAGAATCCTCATTCTTGTCTGCTTTAAATGATGCTTCTCTAGTGGTATATTTATATTTACTAATCCTAATTTCATAAGCAGTTAGAGTTCCTAGTAGTTGATCAATAGACATAGTCTTAATATCATTCAGTTAGTCTATTGTAGAAAATTTTGGATTGAATCTATCAAGAAGATATCTTAAGATCTTCTGAACTAGTAATACGTCATCAATCTTCTCACCTAGACCTTTCATGGCATTCACAAGCTCCTCAAATATTAAGAAAAATTTATTAACTGTCTCATCCTCATTCATATTTAGTTGTTCAAACTGTAATCTGTAGGTTTGAAGCTTGGCATCCTTTACCTTCTCATTACCTTCATAACTGCTAATGAGTTTGTCCCACATTGCTTTGGTAGTTTCTAAGTGCATAATTTTTACAAATTCTGCTTCTGCAAGCCCACTTAGAATAACATTCATAGCCTTAGCTTTGAAGTTGAATTCTAGCTTGCCATCATTGGAAGCTAATACAACCGGCTTTACATAACCAGTCTCTACCACATCCAAGATATCTGCACCTAAAGCCATTATGTAGGTTCTCATCCTAACTTTCCAAAAGCTAAAGTTTGTTCCATTGAACAGGGGGGCCTTATTGGTTGAAGTTCCTCCATGGCTAGTCATGTTTAAGCTCTAGGATATACCCTTAAATAAAGAGAAATCGATCTGATACCAATTGTTGGACAACTGAGAGGGGGGGGTGAATCACTTGTTACCATGATTAAACAATTATGCTTATTTTAAACTCTTTACAAATCACTCAATGACAATCACAATAATGCAGGGAGGTAAACAATAGAATATTCAACATCAATCACACACATGAAATATACAAAGACATATATTTCTTGAGGAACCCCATAAAGGGAAAACCTCTTCTTCTTGATATGATAAGTAATCTTTATTTTCTGTACATTATCATTCTTATGAGCACCAACTCATTCTGAGGCTACCACCTCTGTTCTGCAAGCTACAACTTGCTGAGAGCACCAACTCTTTGGTTTCTCTAGCACCCACTATAAGGAAGCACCAACTCTTTGGTTTCTCTAGCACCCACTATAAGGAAGCACCAACTCTTTGGTTTTTCTAGCACCCACTATAAGGAAGCACCAACTCCATGGTTTCTCTAGCACCCACTAAAAGGAAGCACCAACTCCCTGGTTTCTCTAGCACCCACTAGAAGGAAGCACCAACTCCCTAAGTGTTCCAGCACCAATTGGATGGAAGCACCAACTTCCAGTCACATAGGCACCGACCTGTATAACATAGAACAATAATTCTCCCTTGCACCACCCTAACACCCTGGTTTTTATGGCTGTAACCAGAAGGAACCTACAACTCCCTATGTTCAAGCACCCACTTGAAACTCTGAGGACACCAATCCTCCCTAGCATCTCCCTACCACCCTGAAATATTAACCTTTACTTTTTACAACTTTATCACAGTGATACAACATTTATATATGGCTTACCAGTCTCATCATTGTTCTGCTACACTGCTCTGCTCTGCCTGCATCAATGTCTCTCTCTTCGTGTCTAGTGTGCTTTATGTTCTTCTCTCAGATATGCATTTATGTTCCTTGCTTCTTCTGCGCTTCAGCTCATGCACACCACATGCTTCTACCTGCATGAACCACACTCAACCATAGCACACATCTATTCTTTGTTCTGTATTTCTATACTCTCTATGCACCTTATGCATCCTTCATGCGCAATACCTCTGCATGCCCTTCACTACGTCATTGTTCTACCCTACAGGTTGTTCACTGCAGCTCCTCCTCACGCCTGCATAGAACGATGGCAGAAATCACTTCACTTCTTTATTCTGCATACTTTTCTCACGTCGAGTCATCTCCTGATCATCATGGCAACTCTTCATCTTCTCTAGTGGTTATGTTCCCTGTGAGTTCATCATCAGTGGTCATTATGCTGAGATTCCTTAGCTTCTTTGGCAGTCGAGACTCTTCATCTTCTCTGTCAGTTACAGCCAATCAACTATGGCTTCTTTGTCTTCTAGCCCCTTCCTTCGCGTGACCACCAACAGTGACCAAGTGCTTATTCAAAAGGCACTTCCTAATTTCTGTCTAGTGAGTGTTGGCTCCATTTCACAATATGACCTTGGGCTATGAGTTTCATGTGACCACCGGCAGTGACCAATAGCCTAATAAAAAAGGCGCTTCACGATTTTTGTCTAGTGAGCGCTGGCTCCTTTTCATGATATGACCTTGGGCTATGAGCTTCATGTGACCACGTGATTGCGGGCTCGTCCAAAGGTGGTTTAGACCAAAATGCTCTTTTCCCCGCAATTCGCCATGAGCCTCCATGCGTCCTTTCTCCAAAACTGTGGTTTCGATTGCGGCCCGCTCATGAAAGATCAAGGCCCGACCATGTTCTGGCCCCCCAATGGAGCAGGACCATTGATCTCACGATCTTGATGGTGCTCATGAACGAACGGTTCAGATCTATCATCTCAAGTCTGTGGACCATATCTCTCCTTCCTCCATCAACGACTGAGATTTACTCTGGGCTCCGAGCTCCGTGAGATTTAAATCTCAAACCCTGTTGCTTCTAACTGGATATCTTCCGGAATGGAAGATCTCCTGACATCTGTCCTCTTCAATCGACGGCTTTTCCTTCTTTCATTTGTCCACGTGCAATCCTTGGTCTCAACGATCAGATGAGACGTGTCCCTCCAAACCAACGGACGAGATCAATTTCGCCTTTCGAGCTCTGAGAGTTTCAATTCTCAAGTTCTCGTTTTCTCCCAGAGCATTTCACATGGAGTCAACAATCCAACGACGTGTGTCCCTCTCGGATCAACGGGCGAGATATCCTTCGTGTCTTCGGACTACAGAGATTTCAATTCTCAAACTCCCATTCATCCTTCCTTTGCTTTTTCCCAGAGTTGACAATCCACTAACGCGTGTCCTCTTTAATCCAATGACTATCCTACGCTTCGAGACTTCGGCCTTCGGGACTTTGGGTCTTTGGGCGAGTACCGGTGGTAAAAATCCCGAAGCAAAACTCCCAGAGTGACATAACTCTTGCATCACTCGATGATGTGTCATGAACCAAGAACCTGCCACGTGTCACTTGGATTTGTGATTTCCACGTACCTAAAATGTCGAATCAACTTGACACTTGTCATTGTTTGATTGCGCCACATGTCCTTGTTGACGTAGTTTGCCACCTGTCTTTGCTGACCTGGTCTGCCGCACGTCCTTGAGGATGAGAATTGCTAACGCAATCTACTGATGTAGATCTCCTTGATCTAACGGTCATTGTCTGATCTCCATATCCGACGATTGAAAAAACTTCGCATTCCGGGGATTTCAAATCTCAAAATTTCCTGAGTGTAAACTCCTCGCATCTCTATATCCGAAGTGAATGTTGTTCATTTGATCAGGATCTTGGATCGACGGCTTGATCTTTCTGCGATGTAACTTTGCTAGCTTATCATGTCCTTCCACTTGAAATTGATCTGACAGCTGTGATCAAATCGCGACTTCGCGTGTCAGGTGTTTGAACGTGAGCCAACCCTAACTCTTCCAACTTTCGATATACGAATTACTCTGGAACAACTGCCCATAGCCCTCTATGATCCAACGGTCCAGATCTTATCGGGACTTCATATTTCGTGAAGTTGGAGGACTACTCACCTCCCTTCTCCTGACTCGTGATTTTCCAAAACTTTCTCCAGATCAACAGCCCACAACCCTCTATGATCCAACGGTCCAAATCTTATCGGGACTTCGCGTTTCATGAGTTCCTACAACTCTTATCTTTGACTTTTCCAGTTCACGAGTTAGCAAAATGTTGATCTCTCACCACGTGTCCTTTGGATCCAACGGTTCAGATCTTATCGCAATTTCACAATTCGCAGAGTTGGAGGATGGCTTTCGGGCTTATTCTCTTCGCAGTTATACTGGATCCGATGGTTGTTGGTCCTCAGCGCTCAGATCTGATGACTGAGGTATAATATTCTCCTCTGCGTGCTCCTGTTGTCTAGACTCTGATTTGAAGGCCATTGGGTATTCAGGATCGGTGATCCAATGGCCACTCTCATTCTTCCTCCTGATCTTTCGAAAAAGCTGCCCTCAACCTTAGCGCACACTTGCACTCTGCGCTATTCCTCCTAAGCTTCTAGAGCTTGCTCTTCTATGTCTTCATTGTTGTTATGACCATGCACACTCTGCCTGTAAACCTGCCAACATCGTTTTTGTTATTGCCATTAATGATAAGCACACTCTGCCTATAAACATGCCAACACAAACCCCTTGTGCGATGTCGGCTTTGGAGGTACTCCAGACGTGTCCTTCACATAGGAATGCCTTACTCTCTGCTCTAGGAGATCTAGAACCCAGTGGCTCAAAGGTTATCAAGTTTGACATCACAGATGTTAAGTATCTCCTCCCTTACCATGTGGATTTCCAAATCCATGTGGATTATTCCAAGTATACCATCAAACGAGCGGTTGTTGATGTAGGCGCTACTACGTGTGTGATGTCCATGGCCTGTTGGAAGGCTCTCAGTTCTCCGACCCTTTCCAAGTCATCGAACATGTTGACTGCTTTTGGTGGTCATTCCTTCTGCCCTCATGGTATTCTCCCCACCTTTCTAATCCAATTAGGTGGAAAGACGATAGAGGTGGAAGTAGAGGTAGTTGATGCACCTCTTGATTATAACCTATTACTAGGTCGCAATTGGACTTATGCTATGATCGTCGTCGTATCGTCTGTCTTCCATATTATTTGTTTTCCTCGTGAAGGGAAGATCGTGACGATTGATCAGTTATCATTTGCATGCTCTAGTCCTAATGCATCTCTTGGACAGTCAATCCCCATGATTGAAAATTCTCAGTCGGTAACTGAGAATATCGGTGTCGGAATGTATTCTTCACTTATGGGTACTTTCGACTTCTCGACACCGAACTATCAATTTTATGCCATGTCCAGTAGGCTCGTCTCGACTGGGAGGTCCATTCCTTTCCGCACGTCTTATTTTGATGAGTTGTGGACCCTACCTTCACCGACTTTCTCTTGTGAAGGATAGTCGCATGCTGGGATATCCATGCCACTATCGGCAGCAGAGATTGCGTATCAAGTTGTTCTCGACTCTTTCACTAATCCCGATCATGTTCCCTTGCTGATGGACGAGGAGGATATTGTGTCTAGGCCCATGTGGGCCACCTCATTGACTTGTTCACATGATTGCCTCGATGGGACTTTACCTTCAGACGAAGCCATCATCGAAGCCATGAATGGTTCCGACAAACCTTGGGATGATATGCATTATCGCTACTATTTTCTCCCAAATCTTGAAAGAATCGAACAAGACAGCTTTCGATATACTTTGAGGGAGATAGTCGGTCACGTCGTAGTTCCACTTGATATGCACGACATTTATGCCGAAGGAAACATGGCAAGTTTTTCTCCTACCATCCAGATCGACATCTCTCGTACCTCTGGCAAGGTTGAAAATGTAAATATCGGTGTGGATTGTTCGCCAGAAGAAATCTTGATCTACACCGAACTATTCAAGGAAATCTGAGACGTATTCACTTGGTCCTATGAAGAGATGCCAGGGATTGACCCTCGTATTGTCGAACATGATATTAGAACTTATCTGGATGCTAAACATGTTCGGCAATGTCTTAGAGATGTAAATCCTCAAAAGGCCCATGTTATTAAGGGAGAGGTGGAGAAGCTAATTAATGTTGGCTTCATCTATCCGGTTCCCTTAAACGAATGGGTATCCAACCCCATTCCTGTAGATAAGAACCAAGGAACCATCGGTGTATGTATGGATTTTCGTGACCTGAACAAGGCCTGTCTGAAAGACAACTTCCCCACACCTTTCATCATTCAGATTCTCGACGAGTGTGCGGGAAGTGAACTATTTTGTTTTATGGACGGATTTTTAGGATATAATCAAATTCAAATCAAACCCGAGGATCAACACAAGATGACATTTATTTGTCCTTGGGGTACTTTTTCATACCGGAAGATGCCTTTCGGGCTTAAAAACATCGGAGCAACCTTTCAACGTGCCATGACTTTTGCGTTTCACGATCTTAAGAACATAGTCAAACCTTACCTTGATGATATTGTTGCTCACTCTCGGAAGAGAGTGGATCACGTTATTCACCTTCGGCTTGTCTTTGAAAGATGTTGTTATTATAGAATCCATTTGAACCCTCACAAGTGCATCTTTTGCGTTAAGTCTGGTCGTCTTTCAGGTTTTTTAGTTTATGAGACTGGGATCATGGTAGATCCGCTTAAGGTTGAGGCAATACTTTGGTTGCCTCCCCCGTGCACGATTAGACAACTTCAAGGTCTACAGGGGAAAGCTAACTTTCTTCGTAGGTTTATAGTGAAATATGCCACTATCACTAAAGGTTTCATGCGTCTCTTGAAGAAGGAAACCCCTTTTATCTGGGATGAGCGAGCCCAGGAGTCCTTAGATGCTTTGAAGAAATATTTGGTGTCGGCGCCTCTACTGAAGCCTCCCGACTACAGTAGAGATTACTTGCTTTATATCGCCGCGTCTGAAGATACGATTGGCATGGTTATGGTTCAGTAGGATGATGAGCTCCATGAGCACCTCATTTACTATCTTAGTCAAACTTTACTCAATCTTGAACTTAATTATACTCACGTTGAAAAGCTAGCTTTGGTTGTCGTTCACGCAATCCAACATCTGCGTCATTATATATTACTTTGTAAGACTACAGTGATTGTTGATGTCAATCCATTTCAATACATCATTACCCGGCGTATCATAGGGGAAAATACAATAAATGGATTGTCATTTACAGGAGTTTGATCTCGATTTCGCTTCCGCGAAATCCAAGAAATCCCTAGTCTTTGCAAAGCTAATATCCGATTTTCCACGATTAGATGAGGACGTTATCCATGTTGATTTGTTTGCGGATGAGCACATTTTTCTTGTCTCATTGTCTAACCCCTGGTATGGAGATATCGTTCTCTATCTTCAGACCTTGAAGTTCCCTCAAAACCTCTAACGAGATGACCAATGACGTATAAGGTACCAAGCTAAGAAATATACTATCGTCAGTGACAAATTGCATCACCGAGGAATAGATGATATCTTGCGTCATTGTTTAACTCATGGATAAGTTGAGTCTGTTATGAACCACTACCACAATGGGGCTTGTGGTGGTCATCTATATGGGCTTGCGACAGCCCAAAAAAAATTGTGAGTCGGTTATTTCTGGCCTACTATCTTTAAGGATTGTATTGAAGCAGTTAAGAAGTGTCACCCCTGCCAGGTGTTCACTCGAAAAATGCACTCGCAT
The DNA here is from genome assembly GCA_000966675.3 of Picea glauca. Lineage (NCBI taxonomy): Eukaryota > Viridiplantae > Streptophyta > Pinopsida > Pinales > Pinaceae > Picea > Picea glauca. The sequence goes on along the minus strand of JZKD02S1672933.1, from coordinate 841,454 downwards.
CCAGCCCCTCTTCATCCAGTCATTATCATCGGTCCCTTCACCAAGTGGGGGGTGGAATTTGTCGATTGCAACCCAACTTCGGCTGGGGGGCATCAGCACATTATCGTGGTCGTCAACTACTTTACTAAGTGGGTTGAGGCCATGCCTATTGTTAAATCTGATGGGAAGACTGTAGCCCTCTTCGTATTCAATTAGATTATCGCCCGATTTGGTATCCCGAGTGAGATTGTCACTGACCATGGTAGTCACTTTCAAAACAAGATGATGGAAGAACTAGAAGCTAAGCTGGGGTTTAGACATGATCATTCTTCTCCCTATTAGCCCCAGGAAAATGTTAAAGCAAAGGCCGTCAACAAATCTCTTAAGACCATTTTGCAAAAAACTGTCAGTCAGAGTAAATTCGACTGGCACATCATGTTATATCCTACACTCTGGGCATACCGAACCTCGGTCAAGACTGCCACCGGATTTTCCCCTTTTCAGTTAGTACATGGTGTGGAGTCAATACTACCCATCGAATGTGAAATCCCTTCTCTTAAGTTGGCAGTCACGCTCCTACCTGACACTTATGATCTCGAACAATGCCTTGTATACCTAGAGAGTCTTGATGAGCAGCGTGGTGACGCTTCTACGACAATCAAGGCGAACAAACGATCTGTTAAGGTCCAATATGATAAGTCTTTCTATCCTCAGTTGTATGCTGAGGGTGACTTGGTCCTCTTGTATGATCAAGCCAAAGAACCGATGGGGGCAGGCAAGTTTAAATCCATGTGGCATGGTCCTTACATCGTACGACATGTTCTAGAAAAAGGGGCCTATGAGTTAGAATATTACGAAGGGAATAAGTTGGTCGATCCCATAAATGAGTTATACTTGAAAAGATACTATGCTTGAGCCCCAGGCTTGGGAGGAACTCTCTGTATACTAATGTAATTTAGTGTATATATCTCTTTTCTTTTTCGTTTTTTATTTGATTATTGAGTTTTCACTTGGTTGACAGATGTCAACAGAATCGTTATACACGGAACTTGGCTTCCGCCGCTCATGTGGTTTATTCACCTGAGGGTCTACTAGTGTCTTCAGGAGGCGTATGCCTAGGGCCATCCATGAATAATGTGGTTGAACATAGCGTCGTTATAGAAATTTTACACGATGCTATCTCACATGGAATTCATTCATTATAAGTTTGCCTGGATTCCCAGTTAGTAGTACGTCAGTTGAACGACCGTTACTGTGTGCGTGATCCTACTTTACTCCGACGATTCCTACGGGTACGTCTTTTAGAACAACAATTTGATTTTATTACATATTATCATATTCTTAGGAGTTCTAATCATGTATCTGATGCTTATGCTAACTTTGTTTTATATTGGCATTTGTCACATAATTAAAAGCAAAGAAAACCATCTAATCAATCTACACATTGTAAAATATAAGTAAATCCGAAGATCCTTTTTTATTACGCCGAAAGGCGTACACCTATTGACAATGGGCAGATTTAATAGGGGTTTAGTGCTTAATAAGTTTTCTATGGACAGGATTAAATATGGCTAGAATATTCTTAGTAGTCACACAAAATAAATGGTTGTGATTTCAATCATTAACTTCCTAGCTATTATAAAGACATCTGTTTATGTGTTTACTTTTTTACATTTACCTAATCATATTTAAAAATTACTTTGATAGCTAATTGATTTCCACGTAAGTGATTAACAAAAATTAAAATATTAACACCAGATAAATGAAGCTCAACCGTTTATTTGTTAATCAATAATAAAATTTAATATATTCTTTTAAGGATTCATTTCATCTTATCAGCCTTTCAGCGTTCACCAACAACTATTTAGCTGTTGTGCTAGTATATTTCAAAAAATATGGTGTTTATAGTACAAAATGGGGCTAACACCCTCAATACATATATAGTCGGTATTACAATATCCCACAACATCTACGCCTGTGGCATTGGATGTGTGCCATGGTAGCAAACCATGGTGTTTGCGAGACGCCGAAAGAGTCGTACCCATTCCCTGGGTACACCAACCACCTGTCGTTGCATGGCCTCAAGCATATCCTCTACTTGGACCATGGGTATCATGTGAGTCAGATGCGACAGGTTGCCCTGCACGTTTTGTAGGACCCTCTCGGCCTCTCCTCCCGCCGCTTTGTCTCCCCGATTCCTTCGTTGATGTCGAGGGAACCCCTCTGGCCGTCGCGGACCTATGTCTACAGCACACAAAGTCTAGTCTACAGCACACAAAGTCTAGTCAATACTTAAACACCATCCAAAAACAATTTTGTCTGAATTATACAAAAATAGAAAAAAAAAAATGAAATATGTAAAAACATTTTGACATACCTATGTCACCATAAGCGGCCCCTAGTGGAAGTGGCATGTTTGGATCTCCTCTGAAGTCGATTCCCTCGTAGGGATAGTGATCCAGAGCGATGACCTGTCACCGCCACGAGTAGAAGAAGTCCTCGTTGTAGGGTGTTGGAACCCTACCTCCTCCCTGTCGCCTCATCACCTAGGTCCACCGTGCCATGGCTAGATCGCGAGGTCCCAGAGGAAGAATCTCCACTCTAGGTCCCAAACCTAGAACCCGCTCGAAAAAGAAACTGCACAAGATGGAGGCAAACCCGAAATTTCTTTTACCCCCCTGTTTACACTCCGTCAAATGGCTCTTCATATTGGCCAGAAGTGAGGTACACCAGTCGTACATTGTGGGTCTTGCACACTGCACTGCATAGAACATGAGCGGCCTCGATGCCTGGTGCAACGAGGCTGAACCTGTGATCCTGGTCAAAACTAGGACAATGATCTTCAGACTAAGGTTGCTTATTGCCCGGATAGGGACTTGACTCCCTACCTTAGGAGTCTCTGCTACACAGTGGGCGTCGATGTATTCTTTTATCTTCATCCCGCTATCTGCTCCCCGCGACTTGAGGTTCACAAACTCCCCCCGATGTGATAGACTAGTCAGAAAGTAAATGTCCTCTACTTCAATTCTCAATGGTTGCCCATCGAGATTGAAGCTCTCGCTATCAGGGTCCCAGTAACCCACCAACATCTCCAACAACCTCACTTGGGCTCTCATTCCTTTGAGCGCCCAAAATTTATACAAACCACATCGCTTTATGGCCATTTGGGCCCCCAGATCTCGATCTACAACAGCATCGACCTCCTCATGCTCTCGCTCCCTCCATTCAAGAACCATCATGTCAAAGACAAATAGAATTTTGAGTTACAACCCTTCTTTTTCATCATTTGCGCGCCTACACACAGCTTCCTTTGCACATAGTCGCAAGTAGGGCTCAATACACGCGTCCTGTAGTTCACACATGAGTGTATACCTAATCGTACATGCGACCTAACCAAAGTCAGTTCGCGTACACCAAAATCTATGATTTGTGCTTTAAATAACTAAAAATTTAAGACCTAATTCAAAATTTTAAACCGAAATTGAAGAGGAAGAGATCAAGAATTACTTGATCCAAACGGCTCGTGATTTCATTGACGGACGCTCCCGCAATCGTCGTTTGAATCTTGGAGGAATTTTGGTCCAGTTTGCACTAGTTGGGTAAAAACTCAAAATGGTATAGTAATTTTTTATTTTATTACTATTTATAACTCATTTTTACCCACTTTCTATAGTTTAAACCATTTTTGCACCTAATGGATTAATACAAAAGTGGATCGAGTTGTTTTTGTAGTTTTAACCTGGGATTCTTGCAGATTCCAGTACTTTGTCGATCGTTTGTCACCTTGGCAAGTATGTTCATTACCCAACATATAGGATAGGTATCCATCCGTTATGCATTTTCGAATTATCCTGTAACTGTCGCTCTTTATGCCCTAGGTACGAACCCATTTGTTACGACATTGAACCTTCCATCTACTATAAAGTCGTGTTGTTATCAAGTGGTAGAGACTTACCAAACATGGGTGCCCTAGTTAGATCCCCTACTGCATTTGGTGCCCATGCAGAGATTTTTTTTCGTAGGACCGGGAGTCCCTCACAACTCATACTTAAATTTATGTTGAACCTCAATTCTCATTCATAAGCATGCAACTTTATACCTTGTGGACTCCCAAACAAGACTTAGTTAAGCTATTTTCTGACTCATCTTAAAAAGCAAAAATATTGTCGAGTGATTTGCCCCTTTCACACTCATTAAATTGGATTCAAAAGATCATGAGTCTTAGTTAATCTATTTTCCAACTCGTTATCAAAAAGTGAAAAAATCGTCGAGTGAACTCGTCTTTTTCACACTTGTAAATTGGTTTTGAAGAGACGTCTACTTGGCACAAGTTTATCCCCTTTTCACACCAAGTAGACCAAACGACATAAAAAAAGGACATTTTTTGGCATTAATTTGTGATTGCATCTCATGCCCTTGCTTGCAGTATTGAGCCTATAGTCGGTTCTTGCTTTCCGTTCTAAACCGTTTGCCTCGGTAGTTTTGCATCCTCAACCAAGTAGAACCTTGTTTATATCCTTCACAATTTGACACCCTATTCCTAGGAGGGAACATTCCCCCGAGTGTCCATCTTCTACATTCACTTCCCTGCATTGAGCATAGGTACGTTCCACTGTTGGAACTAGTTTTGCTTACTTGTGACACTCGTTTCCTCCTCCGTATCATAGCATTCGTTTGTTATGAAAAAACAAAAAAGGACGGGAGGGAAGGGAGTATTATCTTATATCGGCAGCAGTCATGTCGCCTTTGAACATAGCACAAAGTTATTTGAGTTTGTTCATCATAATTTTGGGTTTAACATGGCCTTAGGAAGCTGAGCTTGTTACAGAGTCTTCTCTACCGACTAGTTACTCTTCCAGTCCCTACAGAGAACTTCATCGATGCCTCCTGCATCTCATGATTTTATCATTAGGTCTATGCTGCCAGAGTCCACCATATGTCTCATGCTCTTGTTCAAAGGAAGTCTCTCAACCTGTGTCGGCCACTCAGAACTCTTGACTTTGCATGTCAGCCATACCCTCACTTTGTCTCAGAATCACATGATACTTTAGTCCTATCATGCACCCTCGCCATACTTTCATCATTGGTAGGTAACCTTGAACCCAACAGTCGACATTTCATCATTGGTCGTTGATTGGGTGGTTTCCCTTGTGTTCGATGACAATACATCTATTCACACATTGGGATTCGTGCAGTGTCTTGGATGCCATTAGCCTTATTGGTGGTTTCCTCGCCTTTGTCAACAATTTTTCATCAATGGTTGTTATTCAGAGGATATTTTTCGTGTACCGCTTGCTCTTGGCGCACGTGAAACAATCACAGGGTCGTTGGTTCGTGAACTTGTTCTTCATTCAATTTCCACCAAATCATGAAGCTCCTGCTTTGTACCACGTGTTAACTGATGAGAGATGCCTTAATTCTCTCCTTTCAACGGGTCTCTTTCCATCAACATCAGCCCATTTATTCTGGAAATGAGGCCTAGAGTCTTATGAGTACCTTGAGGCTTGCAGTCATTAGTGGCAAGCTCTCTCGCCATCGACAGTTGGGAATACATCAATATCTCCTGATCGATGGATTCTTCAGGTGTTTGAGACCGAATCCTTTATTCACACTTGTAAGAATGTACTCGGTGCCTTCATACCTACTTTCATTATCGATAGGTTGTCTCGCGTTTGTTAACGGTATACATCAATAACCAGTAATCAAACGATGTCTCATTGTGTTCGACCTCAACTCCTTTATTCACAAGATGTAGACTTGCACCTTTGGTGGATTGTGTAGAAGACTTGAAGACATCACTATGTGGCCGCAACTTTCCTGAGTTGTTGCTTCCTTTTCATTGGACCAGTACCTATATGACTTCAGTGATCATCGGAGATCAGATTGTACTCCATAGTATACAGATATCCCCAACTTGATTTTTTGAGACTGGTTCTACTGAGCCTTACTCGTGACTATGACAACTATTCGCATGTAATCACATTTGTATTTGCCTATTCATGGCCACAGACACTTATTTGGTATATGTTTCACATGGATCTGTAGTGTATTTTTGGCAGCCATGTATGCAAAGTTAGTATAGAATGTAATGAGCAATTGATTTCGTCCAACTGGTTCTCTACCACTCCACTTCTAGGTTATTTATATTGTATTTCAGCCATTGCATATTCTCCTTTGACCTCACACATTAGGTGATCCGGATTATTTTCGGCACGAAATGAGATCGAAGATATAATAAACAAATGCACAGAGATATTGCAAGAGAGACAACAATATAACAGAGATATAGTGGAAATAAAACAAGAGTCACAGATATACAGTAATACACGATTTCTATTAATGAAATAAATGTACAAAGACTGTAAAATACAGAGTGAAAGACTCGCTAGAAAGGTGGTAGCTTATCTCTGAGAAGAGATGTGAGAATGGTGGTAGCTTATCTCTGAGAAGAGATGTGATGGCTACTCGCATCCATGAGAAGATGATTATTACAATGAGGCTCTAAGGGCCTTTTTAACATAAGTAAAATCCAAAACCCTAACCCCGGAAGATGAAAAGCCAAAAGGTTTGTGGGCCCCGATGGGGTTAGTTGATACATCAACTTCCCAAGGGCATAACTTTTGCATACGATCTCCGTTTGGGGCGCACGATAGCTCGTTGGAAAGATCTATCCGAGAAATACAACTTTTGGGTGAGCAACATTGATCTATAATCCATGTTTCTCCCCGTTTTCTCAAAAAACATCATTTAGGGCCTCAAAATGGCCCCGGAAGTTAAACACTGCTAAAAATAGTAAATTACCAAAATTGCCAGAAACATGTTTTGGGCCAGTTGGAGAAGGTGGGCGGCCACCGATATCCACCTGGATCAATCCTCCCTCCTTAGGAAGCAATG
>JZKD02S1672933.1:796725-819468 GCA_000966675.3 Picea glauca | reverse complement strand
CCGGAAGCAAACCCTAGGCTAGATAGCCAAACAAAGAGTAACACATCAATCCCCAAGGATAGCGCATCACAAAAGACTGATCAGATGTTCCAAACCCTAGCCAAGAGATATCCAAACCAAATACTGAACTAGCTGCTGTTGCAGCTGCATCTGCAACCCTCCTCCAAACCTGCGCACCAACTAGGAAAACCTCAGTCCTGAGATGTGACAAATGAAAACTGGCGCCCTGTATTTATAGTAATCCTGCCAGTTTACTGGGGCCGACTTCTCCTTCTGGGTATGTGTATGTTCAGTATATTATTATTAATTCTGGCCGACTTCTTCTCTTGGAGGCTAATAGCCTAATATAAATTGTATTCTTGAGCCGACAAGGCTTCTAGGGTTATTAGCCAATTCATTAGGGTTTCTCTTGCTTCCCGGAGTCTTCTATTTTCATCAGGTTCACATGTAGAGGTAAATACCTCCCGCAGCTACCATAATATTAACAGAGCCTCCTTCCAGTTGCAGCTGGAAAACAAAGGAAGTTGGTGCTTCCAATGAATGTAATTCTTCAAGACATATAAGAAAAAACATTCCGTGGTTTTCTTCCGATTTGGGTTTCCACGTAAAACACTGGTGTACTGTGTATTTGTGTGATTGTTTATTTCTTACTGCTCATTATTGGATAATAATTCTACATTGATATAACATTTGTAGAAAAAGGATTATAATTATGCTATTATTGATTCACCCCCCCTCTTAGTAATCCAACACTTTCACTCATGCCAAAAGGAGGAAATTCGAATTAGGAAAAGGGGGTTGTGTTTTGGAGAGTATGGAGAAGAGGAAAATAGAGTTGAAGCTATGAAAATAGTACTATCATACTACATGATTGAATAGCCCATGAATGAGAACCATTAGAATCATGTGAGGAGGAGGAAAAAAGGTAGGAAGCCAATAGAGAACAAGAAAAAAGAAATAACGTGCAACAATAGAGACCAAAATTATTAGAGATATATCTTTTCAATCCTTGAAGAAAGTTGATCATAGAATGCCTATGAACCAAGAAAAAAGTCCACTAAAATTAAATTTGTAATGGACAACAATTTGTACTTTTCTATGCCACACTAAAGAGCGCTAAAGGGGAGAAATTTTGAGGGATTGTTGAGTAGAGAAGGAAGAATCCTCCCTATGTTGTAGGGTCGGGTATTGTGAGTGACAATGTTGGTTTTATTAAAAAACTCGGTGGTGGGTCGCTTGGTTGACCTTTCATGCTTTTTTGGGATTGGAAGAACAACTCGAGAGAACTTAAATTTGCCTTCTTCAGCTTGGTGGTCTCATAGCCTAACTAGGGGGTGGTATCCATAGAGGACTACCTGTGGATGGGTGGAAAATTACTCTGTCCTAGTTAGTTTCTTGACGTTTATCCCTTGGAAAGGATAAGTATCTTCTTCATTGCTTTGGAATTTCGTATTAGGTGTTTTGAATTATAAATTTGTTGTTTGAATAATTAAATTTGAGATTTTGTAGATTTGAAAATTGTTGTTTACATATTGACTGTAAAAAGATTAGAATTGCTCTGTGTATGAATATTTATGTTTGGCTTTGTATATTTTTGGATACAATTTGGTAAAAGTAAAAGATTTGGATTCTACTATTTACAACCTCATTTTATTGTTTTGGGTTCAATATACATGTAGTGTGACTTTGAATTGTTGAATTATGTGAACTCTTTGTCTTCTTTCCCATACTTTTAAACGATTGATACCTTGTCAAACCTGGTAGCAGGAAGACTCAAGAATGAGTTTCAGTTTAAAATCCATCTGAGAACTTTGGTTCCTTTTTGAAACCATTTTGGGGAACAACTAAAATTTCTGTCAAATATATCAAGTCATGGTGTTGAGCCTCAACTCATCAATGGATGAGTTTGGAGCACGAAGGGTTGTAATTCACCTCAATAATGCTCAATGTGAAAGAAGCTTGACCTAATTTTGAAAATTTTCCAAGTCTTGAGCTAATCCTCTACTTGTTCCTATTTGTACCACTTATAACCTCATTTTTTAGGGTTCTTGTTGATACCTTTATATAATTTTGGCAATTGTGGAAGATGTTGGAGAGTTTTAAACACTTACATGGATTATTTAAGGCATTAGAGATACTTGAGTTACCAAAACTGAGATGGAATTATGTATTAAAGTGAAGCTTGCTGTTGGTAAGCACCAATATGTTCGCCCTTGTTCCATCAATGTATGGTAGATTCCCTTGTTGCATGCTAGAATAAATATCATATTGATCCTCGAATCCCCTGTAATATTAGTTTGAAGGTAGTTTGGTTTAAATTTTGTTCTTCCACTTATGAGATAAACTTCCTTTCGACCTACGCGTATTTTGGGCACTCTGCTCATTTGATCCATTCCTCTGAATTGACAGCTATAGATTTTTCTAAACTTGTGGAGTATCTATAGTTGCTAATGGAGCTTTCACTTACGGAAATAATTAAGTGTTAGAGTTGGAATCCTGAGATATGGTTGCACAATGCATTCTATTGTTGTTATAAAAATGTTATCATTAGGATATATTATGATTTATTCAAAGTGTAGATACATGCACATGGTGCTTCATTAGGTGAACAATAAACTCAAATGTTTTGGTTGAGGGAATGAAGTTTTAGTTTCTTGTTGATGTTTCCATGACATTGTGTTTGGGCCAAGTAAGTTTTATATTAACATTTCTAGGTGCTTTAGATATTTGAATTCAAGTGGTTGAAACATGTTGTTGATTGATTGGAGAATCTCTCCCTTCTCGGTAGAGGTTTCCCAACTAAGCCATACACTATGCTATGTACTTGTCTTTAATTTTTAAAATCCCATTCACACATTCGGCTACTCTTGGGGTGTATGAGATTGTAATCATGAACAATATGACGAGGAAACAAAAAAAAAATCTAATAGGCCTATTTTCAAAATTTTTCCCTTTAAAAAGATCTCAAGCCAAGAGTAGTGCCATTGTGAACCCTATAGGTATGGCTAAGATCCTCTATATACTCTTCTACTTTTTGCTCTACTATTTGTAAACTTTGTGCAATTTTTAACTTTCCTATAATTTTTTTTAAAGATGATGATGCTTAATGTCAAGTGAAACCAATTTATCTATCACACCTAAAGTGAAACCAATTTATCTATCACACCCACACCTAAGCAGGTAAGAGAAAACTATAAATTATATATATATATAAATAATTTTAATCATATAAATATATAACACAATAATGAGATAGCTATATGTTGAGAGCATATAGGCTTTATAATTACAATTCAGTCGGACGCCGTGGGGTGTCACATTTTTGGGATTTGAAAGCTCGCTGGTAAAACCCCGACATCGTATAACTTGCAAGTTATAGCAAATAGGCATTGTAACTAGAATTCATTGGGAGGCGGCAGGGATTCTCTGTTCTTGGAATTTGAAAGCCCGCTGGTGAAACAATATAATAGCCTTTCTTTTGGTTGTCTGGTTGGTTTTGTTATAGCGTGCTTGGTTGACAATGGAGGGAGAATATGTGAAGATGGAGAAGGTGCACAAATTCGAAGAATTCGTGGACCGTCGCCTAAAGCCAGACCTCGTCAATGCCATGGCAGAGAGGTGGGTTTTCCTCCCTCTTCAACCACATATTGTTTTTAAGAGATTTTGCTCTCTCTTCAGCATAACAAGCAGTCATTAGTTAGTTACTCAGCGCCCTTACGCCTTGGACATTAAAAAAAAACTTTTCCTTTCAAGTTCAAATAAATTGCCCCGCGTAGACGAAGAGAGCGAGCATCTTTGCCTTGGCCCCAATGTCTTTTCAAAATATTCCCATCTCTGCTAAATCAGATTTGAACGTAGCATTTTCCTCAGATGTAGTGTCGTATTTTGTCCATTGAATGTGGCTCGGCAGCCCCTTTTCCATAATCCTTAAATTTTCTCATATATCTCAAAAACTCTGCACAGAATCACAACATAAATCTTTCCTCTTGGCTCTCATGGTTCTGTACGAGTCTTGGTTATATATATACCACTTTCCAGTGCGTTGAATTATTCCAAGTTAATGGTTACACAGAGAATGATTTGATTTTAATTCCAAATTATAAAGATACTCTTGGCCACTCTCACCTTTTCTGTTCTTTTTATCTTTATGACCTGAGGTGGCTCAAAGGGTTGTGGACTGTTTCTGCAGAGTTGTTAAGTTTGCCACTGTAGCCTCATAGACTTATCTAACTCACGACAAAGATTATCTGCATGCATGTCCAGAAGATCAGCCAAATTTTGTTCTTGAGCATTAAGTTGGTCACAGCCTGCGAGTAGTTGCTTTTTAGTGTTGATGATCTTGATTCTTTACAACTTTCTGCATCACTTCTTTGTGTAAGTTTGCCACCTTTTGCTTTAGTATGAGGTTTTATTTCTATTGCTTTACAATGACGGTCTCAATGCTAGTTCATATTGTCTATTCTATTTTCCATATTGGTGATCTGGCTCAAGGTCTTTTTGAGCATTGATACTAGATTGATCTATCATACTACAACCCTGGTTCAGGTTCTAACATCCGACTATGCCTATCCTAGTGTATTACAGGTTAGATCGATGACAAGTAGTCTTATCATCTTTAGCCTGGTTAATAAGGCAGTTTTCCATTCAGTGTGAATATGTGTATGTAGTGGAAAGCAACACTCACATCACAGGTGTTGATTTTTCATAAGAGATGATATTGTATGTAAATGATATTATTACAATGATGAGTGTTTCATATATATAGAACATATAGTGATCATTCATGAAAGGATGCGTCCCTTGGATAATAAATAACTACATATTTATTATATACTAAATACTGCAATTAACCTTTTATTTGATGAAATAATATGTTACAGAGTTGGTTTCCACCAGCTTGTCAAAAGCTTTATTCAAATTACAAGGCCTAAATTACAATTTAAATCTCTCACGCCTAGAACTTCTCAGTATGATAATTGTCTCTAATCTGAATTGGATGAATTTAGAATTTCCATGACGACATAGTGATCTCCCTTGGATGATCAATTCTCTGATCTCTCCTTTTTGTGTTGAAGTTAAAACTGAGCCATTGGATTGAACAAGAGAGTCACAGACGAACACATGAATAAATCCAAAACATAGTGATATTGTGGTTATCCTTGATTGATCCGTAATCCCAGGCCTATGGCCTTAGAGATTCATCAACACAGATCTTAAAGCAAAATAAAATAAACAGTAACCGGAAGAAAAACTTTTAATAACTTGCCGTGTTAAAAATGGATCGAGTTTTCTGTATTCTTCTATGAATAGAATCAAATCAAAGCAATCACATGAACAGATGACACAAGAAGTTGTAATGAACAATGTTTATTTACTGTAAAAATATCCAACATAAGGACAAATAACTGAAATCCATAAATGATAAAATATATAAAATATAATGAATAAGATATGAATTAATGATTTACAATGACCTATGTGATGGTATATATACACATTACACGTTGGTTGAATGGTCATGTCTCTTAGTTAGGACATGTGTCACTTCATTAATTATTGTTTATTACTGTATTATTATTATTGATACTCTATACATTTATGTTCATTACATTGCCTTCCCCTTTAGAAACGCTTTGTCCTCAAAGCATATTTATGGAAACGACTTTATCTCTTGTTTTGGCCTGTAATACCTTCTCATGATCCTCTATTCTTGTAGCTGTGGTAGTTGATGATACAAGATAATATGATCTTCTAAGCATTGAGTAGAATTGGCGATTTGTGAAAGGGTCTGCCCATCCTAATTCGGTATTCTGTGGGACCATGCAGTTATAGGGTTCTTGGAAAGAACTTGTTATATTATGATTTCCACGATGAATTCTACTTTGATACCAAACTGTACTAGTATTAATATTTTTTGAAATATAGGTCAATTGCTTTAGTTCATAATGATGTTGATACACAGATCAGTTAAAGTATCGATTCCTGTGGTTTGGATGTAGATAAGGTGTCCTTGTAGCATGCTTTTTTCTTATCATACTTGTAGTGTTTTCTTGATTCATTTTTGGTATGATATCTTCTTCATGCATTTGTGTTGCTTTGTTGATCCTTAAAAGTTTATTGGTAGAGATACTTGGAATTTCCCTTGTTTGTACTTCAACGTCGGAAGATATCCCTACTTCAACTGGATTTGCATCTTTAAGATTTGTGATGTTGATGGGATCTATGTTGATTCCTTTCTCCATTGTTTGGATTTTTGCATCTAACGACTTCTCTTTCAATGGGGTCAGTCATTGTTTCTTTATCAATTGTTATTTCTTGCTGGTAATTTGCTCTAACTTTCCTTGTAGCGACTTCGTATCATTCTTTAGCCTTCTTAATTTGTGTAAACAAGTTTTGATTATGATCCCTTAGGTGTGAAATTTCTTCATCTTTATTAGCGACAACATGGTCAAATTCCTTTTGCATCTTTTGTACTAACTTTTGATTGTCTCAAAGGATCACCTTTGAGACATCTTTGATGTTTTCTGATGAAGGCGCTTCTAAATCTGACTTCATTGTAACATCCTACAACGTTAGCTTCTTCTTCTTCTTCTTATTGGAGAAAGACAAAAACTTCTTCTTCATGTTTAAGATGAAGGTCCCCAATGTTTCCATCCAGGGTGAACCCAAAATTATGTTGACACCTTCTCTATACATAGTTGTAACATTGAATTGGGATATGAATTTATAATAATGAATTGGGATCTGAATTTGAAGCGGAATCACTCAACTTCTTCAGATTTGTCATCATAGGTGTAGCCATGGACTTGCAATGCATCATACCGAATCTGCTCAAGATCTCAACTGTGTACTTCCCCTGTCCGAGGAAGATCTCATGTGGTTTCTGCTACACCTCCAATCCCAAGAAATAATGCATCAAGCCAAGTTCCTTCATCTCAAACTCCGAAGCCAACTCCCTCTTGCACTCGACAATGAGCCTTTCTGCCCCTGTAAGGAACAGATCATCAACATACAACACCAACATCAAAGGATCACCATCAACAACCTTGTAGTAAAGGTTGGGATCTGCATCACTCTTGGTGAAGCCCAAACTCATCAAGTATCCATCAATTCTGGAGTACCATGCCCTGGGTGCCTGCTTGAATCCTTACAAAGCCTTCTTTAATCTGCAAACATGGGATTCCTTCCCATGTATCACAAAGCTCTGAGGTTGCTCTGTATACACTTCTTCCTCAATCACATCGTTGAGGAATGTGGTCTTCACATCCATTTGATGTAATCTCCAACCCATAATTGAAGCAAGAGAAGTAATAGTCCTAATGGAAGTGTACCTGGCGAAAACGTCTCCTCATAGTCCACTCCCTCTTTCTGAGAGAATCCTCTCTCCACAAACCTTGCTTTGTACTTCTCGATGCTGCCATCTGCTGCATGCTTGATCTTATAGATCCACTTGGAAGTCACCACTGACTTCCCCTTTGGTCTCGAAACTATCTCCCACACATCATTCTACTGGGAGTTGTAAGGAACTGTCAACTTCCTCTTGATCCCTGCTTCCTTGCAGAATTCATTGAAGTCAATGGAAGTATACTCTCCTCCATTATTTGTCCTTAAAAAACTTTGATCTTCTTCCTCGTCAAGTTCTCTACCTGAGCCTTGAACTCCTAGAACCTATTGAAGACTTCATTTTGTCTTCATGAAGTAGATCCATGTCTTCCAGGAGAAATCATTAATAAATGTCACATAGTACAAGAAGCCACCCAAGGATGATACTGTCATCGGTCCGAATACATTTGAATGCACAAGATCCAAGATCCCTTTGGATCTACTATCACTGCTTGGATAAGGTCCCTTGGTAAGTGTACAACCCTTGCAAACACCCTCATGCTTTACTTGGAGTTCTGGAATATCTGTAACCATCCTCCTTAATGCTGGCAAAGCCCTATAATGCAGGTGAGCAAATATCTGATGCCATAATTGATATTGTCATGTACCAATGCCTGGGATGGATGTCCTGATAATCTGTATAGTCCTCCCTCTGAATTTCATTTTCATCCAGGATGAAGAGTAACCCGGTCTTCCAGGATCTGAAATTTGTAGCACCATCCAACCTGTCTTCTACTCTGAGACTGGACACCATCTTGACAAGAAGAAACCTGAAATCTGAGTGAGAAGGTTCAACGATATGAAGAATGTCAACAAGCTTGAAAACCCTAAAATTTCAACTTTGAACAAATGTCAATTTTAGAGCACCAATAGATGTGCTAGGGCAAGGTGAGTTGATCTGTGGCAAAATTAGTCCCAACGCTCCAATAAATGCCCAATGACCTTTAGAGAAACTGTGCAATGGTAGATTTCAACGAAACTTTGAAACCATGTTGAATTTTCAATTTTCAGATCTGATAATTATCTCCTTATGAATTTTATGCCATTTTTATCATAGAATAATTACACACAGAAAATCTCAACCAAAATAAACTGTAGCGGAAACAACATAATCATAGAAAAATAGCCATGCACAGTAGACACAAGATTTTATCCTGGGAAACCCAAACTTGGGAGAAAACCCAACAACTTTTCTCAAGAAGAAATCAATCCAAGTAAATCACCATCAATATGAAGAAACCCAACACATAAAGAATTTCACCCTTGCATGAGGAAGATAGTGAAGAAACCCAAACACAAAGAATTTCGCCCTTGCATGAGGAAGATAGCGAAACCTCAAAGATAGCGAACCACCAAAAAAATAGCGAACCACTACAAGATAGTGAACCACCAAAAGTCTTCTAAGATGCTCCTTGCAATGCCACTGGTATGCCACTGGCTATGCAACTGGCTAGGCGCACTTGATGAGGAGAGTTGATTGTTGTATGTCAAAATGAAATGATCCAACCTTTATTTATACAGTTTGAGTCACCTTTAATTTACTTGTGGGGCCAACTTGTACTTTTGTCTTCAATATCTTCTTTAATGCTTTTCAGGGTTTCTTCTTGGCATTTGTCTTGTTTTCTTGGCATTTCTTCTTCACTAGAAAATTTGTCCATGAGCCTTGTTGATGTATCATCTCCTCACATACACATCTAATTAATATAGGGCTCTAATGTTGAGTAGATCCACCGAAAAGCCCCTCATCACAAGAGGTCTCTTGAGCCTACATCTTCAACATTAGACTAGACTTGTAAACAAGTCAAACCTGCCCTATAAAAAATAGATCACTACATCTTGGAGCAGACAATGTGAGAGCATCTAGAGTCTTTTTCACTCCTTTTCAAATTAGCATGACTAATAGGAGAAAGACTTCCCCTGGGCCATTCACCACTAGCCAAATCAGCATGGCCCCGTGAGTGAATGTATCATTCTTCCTTGGTCAAATCAGCATGACCAATCTGGGAGATTGTCTGCCCCTGGGCCATTCAACACTAGCCAAATCAGCATGGCCCTGTGAGTGAATGTATCATTCTCCCTTGGTCAAATCAGCATGATCAATCTGGGAGAATGTCTGCCCGATGCTGCTAACTGGAGAAACATCAACATAATTCTTGTAAGACGCTCTATTATTTTATTACATGAATTTCTCTTCGAGATAAGAGAAGTTAGGACATGTATTGAAGCCCAAGCCAGAGGACAACGTTTTAGTCATGGGTGTGGATAAAATGTTCTCAATAATGCTGTGGTCTTGCCAGACAGATATGTGAACTAATTCAAAGGTAATTGGAATATTATTTGGAGGTCTCTACAAGCTGTATGCTAAATCTTTGTGCCCTGGTGTAAATGGGACCAGGTTTTGTAAATACTGCAGAATATTATTTTCATCAAGTGGAAGATTGCAAGGGAACATCAAAGGAGATTAATGAACATGGCTGTAGCTTGCTTGAAGAAACCTGTAATGCATTTTGAAATAGCATGATATAAAAAACAAAGAGCTGTTATGGCAGTTAGAGTAAAAAAAGATTAAGACTACAGATTTGTCACATGGTGCACTTCAAAATCTACCTTCTCCATGAACATATTTTATCAATGGACCACCTATTCCTTAATAGGTAGCGAAGGAAGATGAATCTATTTCTCAAGTTAAATTTGCTTGTACAATGGTGGAGCATTTGGAAGGGGCAATGCCTATTATTGTGAAGACTGGATCTGCATTTTCTTCAGTGGATCCTCAAGGCTATGCATTGGCAAAGGATTTTGAAAAGTGCCTATCTTTTAGTCCATCATCAAGTGATTGTGATTCAATCGTGGCGTTGAAAGCTGCTGAATGCCTATTATTGTAAGGACTGGATCTGCATTTTCTTCAATGGATCCTCAAGGCTATGCATTGGTGAAGGATTTTGAAAAGTTCCTATCTTTTGGTCCATCATCAAGTGATCGTGATTCAGTTGTGGTGTTGAAAGCTGCTGATTATTTCAGTCATTTGAGTCACGATGCATTTGTTACCGAGTTGTGCAGCTCCCTGATACAGTGACAAATTGACATGATAATATATAGTGAAGATACAGTAATTGATGAACAATCTGGAGCAACCTCTCACAAAGACTTTGATTATAAATAACATCTCTCAGCAAATGCAATTGAAGAGGGAACTGCAAACGATGATCTTTGAATTGGTATTTTCCATGCCAGCAAGTATACTCCAGATGAAGGTTTTGTTTGCCTCAGCAATAAAGGTGAGACATCTCTACTTGAAATCTTAGTTCCTGGTTGGAAGCTACAAAACATAGCCTTGCATGGAGATCTTGTCGCGGTGCATGTTTTTGTGTCTGGAAATGCTGAGAAACAGAAGTCTGTGAAGTTGGATGATGGGTCTATTGTTGGTGAGATACTAAATGTTGCGCATAACGGCTCTTCTCATTATGTTGTTCATGAAAGTCTTGATCTTATTGGAGATGACGAGGAAGAACATGAAAACCATCTAGTCACTGTGAAGCATGGTGTAATAGAGGGTGAAGTTGTTGGAATTATACAAAGGACTGAAAGAGATCATTTGGTGTTGTGTGCAGATGGCTTACAAGGTAGATGATAGTTATGCCTATCTATTTAAGGTGGTTCTAATTAGGGATTTTGGTTTAGGTAAATCCAATCTTTTATACTGATTTACTAGAAATGAATTCAACTTGGAGTCCAAATATACCATTGGCGGGGAGTTTGCAACAATAAACATTAATGTTGATGGGAAAATGATTGAGACTGAGATATGGGACACTGTTGGTTAGGAAAGGTACAAAGTCATTACAAATGCATTGGATTATGGATTTGTTGGTGCAATATTGATCTATGACATCGCTTGACATGTCATCTTTGAAAAGTTTGAGAAGTGGCTCAGGGGGTTTTGTGATCATATTGAACATAGCATTTTGGTGATGATTGTTGGTAACTCTGATTTGTGCCATTTGAGGGTTGTGCCATTTGAGGATTGTTTCAATAAGCACAAAAAATGCCCCAACCTTTGCAGAAAGTGAAGGGCTATATTTCATAGAGTCATCTGCTTCAGAGTCTACCATTGTGGAAAATGCTTTCAAGCAGGTGTTAACTCAAATATACATGATTGTTAGTAAGAATGGCTAAATCAGTAACAATGGGCTACTAGAAGCTGTGATTAGGCCCGCGAGTATTTTGATGCAAGAGAAGGTCTGCAGACTCTAATGTTAGAATTAGAAAAGGCAGAGATGGCTAAATCAGTAACAATGGGCTACTAGAAGCTGTGATTAGGCCCGAGAGTATTTTGATGCAAGAGAAGGTCTGCAGACTCTAATTTTAGAATTAGAAAAGGCAGAGAGGAAAATCCTCAAATGAGATGATGACCCTAAGCAGATGTTTTTGGTATTCGAACCACCCATCAAAGCAATAGAGGCATTGAAAAGTAGCATAGTGGCGAGGCTATAGATGTTTATTTGAGCAGATTTATGGAGAAAGTATGGAAACCATTGAATGATGCCTAATTTCTGGGAAAAAATGGAACAACTGGCAATATAACCAACAGGCTCACCTATTCTCTTGGGAATTAGTTTCACCAGATGCCTAATCATTTAATTCTCTTTAGCCACCTCAAAGCCATGCGATCCTTCAGTCTATTTTTAGAATTCGGCAAAAGAGGCAAGGAATCAACATCAAGTAAGGATAAAAGGCAATGCTGAATACTAAGAAAAGGTTATTGGAAAATTTTGCAACAGAGAGGCTAAACTACTCAAGAGCCACAGGGCCATTGTATTTGCAAAAGATCAATGAACTAGCCAAAGATTTGCCACCTTCTTTGCAGATTCTGTTTTTCTCTCTCTGTTTATGTATCTTTCTTTGTCTATCAATAACTTTTCTTCCAAGTGTCTATGAACTCGTGGATGATTTTGTTCATGTTATGAAGATTAATGTTGCAGACTTGCTCCCAGTATTATCTTTATAACTCTCTTTGAATGTTATGTCAAGCAGTGACTAAGTGCTAATACATGTTATTCTCTGGATCCTGTATTGATTCATTTTGAAGATTTTGAGTGGGGTATTTATCTTTAAATGCTTTGCAATGGATACAATATATATTACCGCCTGTTAGTAATAAAAATGCCTTGCTTTGAAATCAAGGTTATTTACACTTTATAGCTGCTGTTGAACTATGGGATTTAGGTGAAGATTATTCAATATGTTTTCTTGCATACTATTGGACTCATTTGAATATGCCCAATACGTTTTCTGTCTTATCATAATGCCCTGCCTGTTAGTAGTATTACTGCCTGTTAGTAATAAAGAATGCTCTGTTTTGAAATCAAGGTTATTTACACTTTATAGCTGCTGTCGAACTATGGGATTTAGGTGAAGATTGTTCAGTATGTTTTCTTGCATACTATTGGACTCATATGAATATGCCAAATACGTTTTCTGTCTTATTTGAAATGCTAAGGACTTCCACCCTCAGTAGCATTTCTGATATTTCTGTGTATTCTTTTAGTGCCCAGGAATGCCATGCCATTCTCGCTGGTACTTGAAGCATACATCATCTTTAATTTCTTCTGCATCTTCCATCAACTTATTTTATGTATTTGCAATGTGTGATAAAGGTGCCCAATGGAAAGGCCTTGGTCTGGACGCTGAAGGTCTAGATAGAGCTGCTGTATCTGGCTAGCATTATTCCTCCAACATTCCATTATCTTGCAACCGTTGAAATTTGGCATTAAAGTTTATATGAGAGTTGTTTATGAGGTGACTGTGAACAACTATCTTTGTGAAAGTTTGAGGGTCACCCCCTTTGGCCCAAGAGCTAGCTTGAGGCCTAAAGCGGGGAGTTTTTCCAAGCCTCCATAGAGTGCCTTGGCATTGTTCCCTCACCAAGAACAACTTGAGTAACAACACTAATGATCCACAATTCAAACAAACTAGGGGATTGAGCAATAGCTTAAATTCCCATTTTTGACAAGTTTTTGGGCTTAACGCGACGACAAACTTGGCCCCATGATCTGTCTCAAAGTTCAGGTCATTTGATATGCAGAAAGGTAACCTTATCAAATGAAGAAAGTTCATGTTTGATTCTTAAGATCAATTTCTTGAGTTTGTTCCTCACTGGATTTGATTGGACTATCATTGATTTAATAACCAACATTGAATCTCCAAATATCACTAGTGATCTAATACTGATCCGTAAATGGTAGGCTTATAGCTTGTTCATTTCACCAACACGAAACTTTGAACTCTTATTGCTTTGCTCAATCAACGTGAAAGGAAACCTTGAAAGACGATCTTGAAGTGGCCTATATTAACACTTCCAGGCTCTGTTCTAAGTTCTAACAACTCATTAAAACTATCATGAAGCCAAGTTCATTCACACAAATCCCATTCCAGTTAACAAGAGACAAGTTGTCGCACAAACCAACACTAAGAAAGAGCTTAACTTAATAGCTGAGTTGACCAACAGGTAAAAACAACACTCTCAGACATAAAATGAGTCATCCAACGATAAGATAATGCTCGACGTGATGGCTGAGTCGACTAGTAGTAAAGGAAACATTCATTGGACGGTTTTAGTGGCTTAGCGGTGGAGAAAAACGCCCAGAGGACGAATTGAGTCACTTAGTAGTAAAGAAAAACGCCCAGGGACGAATTTAATCATCCAACAATGGAGAAAAATGCCCAAAGGACGAATTGGGTGACCAACAATGAAGAAAAACCCCTAGAGGATGAATTGGGTGACCAACAATGAAGAAAAACACCCAAAGGACGAATTGGGTGACCAACAACGAAGAAAAACTCCTAGACAACAGATTGAATCAGGCAATAGCCTATGGGCAAAGGGGAAGATGCCCAATAGCATGAAAAATATGAGTATGGTTCGTGGGCAAGGAACAAACACTAGCCAGTAAGAGAATGGCGGCCCAGGGAGAGGTAGAAATCCCCCCAACAACTCTTAGAAATTAAATTACCAACTTCTAAATAATTAGCAACAACTTTGGAGTGGGAACCATTGATTTCCCATCTCCAGAATCACTCAATGGTGGAGAACAAAGAGCTGTTGAGACTTGTAAAATGTCATTAAATCTACAAAAAACCATTAAAATGACTACAGTTGCTTCAATAAACCAGAAAATGAATTAACACAACTAAATACATAACACAGATTTCAACATTCAATGGAGGTTTCTATTATGCTCAGGAGAAAATTACAGAGGGGTGACCTATACACAAACTTTGTGTATTGTTACTCATTAACAATGCAAATTGCAGATGGCCATGGCTTAGAGGCACCTTCACTCATCGTGGACAGGTTCCTTGTCTCTTTCGTCCATCAATCTTCAAGCAAGTTGCCCTCTTCAAGCTTTCACTGCTGTTACTGTCCTCCCAATTTCTCCTTACATCTCTCTGTTGATGTCTTCACTACAACCTTCATTTCTTTTAATGGGCTGCCTTTGGAAGGCTAACCATCACAATGGGTCGTTTCCCCTTCCAATTTTTCCAAAAAACAAAATAAAATAAAAACAAAACATTACATGCTTATTACAAATTTACAAAATGTTTGTCAAAGATCTAATTTGGATCAAATACTTTCTCCCTTTACGATGGTTACGCCACACCACAGGGAATAAGCCTCAACTAGATTGTTTGAAACCTTTCCTAAACCTCATGCATACTGAACGATTTTATTTCCTTTGCTTCATAAAGAATCCCACTTGCACCTACCACACCTAATGAATAATCCTCTTATGTCTTGGATAATTGCAAGGTTTCTTTGTATAGAGGCTTGGGAAACTCTGTTTAATCTTCTTCTATAGACCTTTTCTAGATCAATAAACCTTGGAAAAAGTCTTTGGTTTGAACTTCGAGTGGAGTATCTGTAGATTTTTAATGACTAAAATCAGCAAACTGAAATTCTGTCAAACACTTAGCAACCTAGAGATAACTGTCTTCATAAACTTCATAAATGCAAAAGCCCACATTCAGAAATTTCCATAAGCAGAAATACACATTGCTAAGCAAAAATATGCAGTGGAAAAACACAGTGGACAGCAACCCATTAACACTCAGAAAATTTAGGCAAATGCCAGGGAAAACCCCAATGTGGGGAAACCCAACGAGAGAGAGAGAGATCTTATTATTATGCTTCAGAAAAGTACAAAACAACAACAAATCTACATTTCCAGCCAAGGAAAATACCTCACAGCACCAAATCTGTCCCACAGAAATCTGCCTCGTTTTCCGTGCCCACAGTCTGCTGTACGGACTGTTCCGTATGGCCCAAAAACAACGAACAGAAAACAGAAATCCGCCTCGAAATCCATGCCCGAAATTCCTCGATCTCCATGCCAAATCCGTACGACTGTACGGAATGTACAGAATTGTACGGATCTGTATAGTGCGGCCTCCCACAGCAGAAAAATATTTCAGCCAAAAATTCACAGAAATTTTTTCTCGGGAATTGTGCCCACTTTCCTCGAAAAACGTGCCCTCTTTGCTGCTCACTTTTCTCTCTCAAGCATGCTCATAAAATCTCTTTAACTCTTCTCCCGATGTGCTCTCAACATCCTCCTTATGTCTTCACAACATGTTTTGCACACTACCCAATGCATTCTTTTATAATCTGAAAACGACATTTTCCCCCCGAAAGTGTCTTTTCACTTTCCCAACCCTAGATCCAAAGGCCAAGATTAGATCTTGCAATTTTCAAGATCAAGGGTCATGATCCATTCCCTCCAAAATGTCATTTAAAATTAAAGTGAATTTCACTTTATTACATAAGTGCTTTATGAAAATAAAGTCACTTTAAAAATAGAAGGTACACTTTATTAAAAAAGTCACTTTACTAAAAGAACCACTTAAAACAACTTTATAAAAACTATTACAAAGTCAAGTGCTTGGTAGTGCAAATATTAAGGTAACATCCGCATACAAGACAAAACATGCGGAGTACCTCCCGAGTTAAAAAATCTAACAGTATCTCCTATTTATGCTTTCTTCGGATGGAGTCGCCAGAGGAACTCTTAAAATATGTCTTTGGTTTTATGACTCATCAATGTGTTGAAGCATAATCTTCTTGATCAAACCTTACTATTCAAACCTTCACCCAATGTGTTAAAAGCCCTAATTCACAAGGTGAAGACCTAAGGGCAACTTGGAGAGGTTATACAATGTCACCATGATAACTCTTTCTCACTCTTTGGGTTGGTTCCTTTCCAACTCAAGGGGGGAATCCCTCATACTAAGTCTTGAATGAAGATAGATAAATCAACGGGGTGTATATAAATTTGGTTTTATTATGATTTGTGATGCAAATTCCAGATTTATGACACAAACCAATGAAGGCTAGAGATCATAGTTGACAAGTCAGCCATGATAGGGATGAGATCTAACTACTCCAGTCTCCCTTACTTTATTATTTCTTTGACTTGTCATGGAGTTAGTCAACAAATATTGTATTTTAGAGAGAGATTAATCATTAAACTACCTTTATAAAAGAGTAGCTTTCTTTCCCTTCATTTTGTAATTGGTGATAGAAGATTGAGAAGTGATAAGAGATTGTAGAGTTGGGAGATGATTGGTGTGGTGCCCCCTTGTATATCAAATTCTTGAAGACTAATGAAGAAGTGAGGTATCGATCTATTTTGGTTGGTTATGTTATTCTTTTCAATTGTTGTTAATAGTAGAGGCTTCTTGTTATCATACTTATGTGAAGGCTTAATAATGAACCCATTATTCATTTAGGAGTAAGCAATGTGAGAAGGTTCTCCCCCTTGTTGATTTGCTGCTTTATTTCTACAATACCTTTCCTTCTTCTATCGATTCAAGTTGTAGATTTGGAAGTACATTTCATCCATAAAACAGCACCTTCATATTAGGATTGATGAGTGGCACCCCTAGCCCTCCAAGACTTGTTTCTATAGCACATTTCCCGCAAGCACTTAAGGGTAAATTGCATCAAATTAGTTCCTTTTACCTTAAGTACACACCTAAATGATGAATGTATCGACTAGTTCCTTTATCCATTAGATGGTTGAATATGGCAAACTAGCCCTTTCTACCATATAGCCTAACCAAAGCAGTTGATTTTAACAAACTATTTCTATCATTTCATCCAATATTTCATGACTCCATTAGCCCAATAGGTTGATAGGAACTAGTCTCATATCATCCCTTTTCTTTGTTCCCCTCTTCTTCCTTTCCTTTCTTTCCCATATCCCTCTCCCCATTTCCATTTCCATTTTCATATACCACAACAACCTTTGTTTTCTCAAGGATGAGCCCCCACTCCATAGCTTTGATAATCCTACCTTAGGGAAACCCCCCTTGTGTTTGAGAAGAGCCAACCTAAAGTGTGGGGAAGAGCTGCTGAGGGGACAGTCGGCAGCTTTCCTGAGTTACACAAAGCTATTACTTGGGTGTTTGGGACTTTACACTTTGTGGGTGCTAGATTTTGTTGTAACAAACAACACTCTTCTCTAATGTTTGAACTTTCTTTATTGATCATCTTTGTTACTAGTGATGTGCATTTATCGTTTACTACCTCTGTTCAGTTGAATCATCTTTTCTTTGTTTTCTTTAATTGTCAATATTTTGCAGTTTTGTGTTTTTATTTGGTAAATAGAGAAGTGGCATTTTGAGTTTTCCTACATAGGGAGACTCTTGCTAATGATATTAGCTTTGTTTTTAGGCTTTCCTTATTATTAGTTTACATCTGTATGCAATCTCTCTTTAAACTTCCTTATAGTTGGCTTCTTTGTTCTTGAGCTTTTGTCTATTGTTGTTAGCTGTGTCACATGTCATCATTTCATATGCATTATTAGACAATAAATTCAAACAAATGCATTACCCTTTCATCATTCAACAAAGCTTAGCTGCACAATAAAGGGGGTGATAGATTTGTTTCCATTGAGCACGCAATATCAGAACAGTGGGTTGTGAAATATCATCTCTTTGCAAAAACTTTTCACTCTTTGACTTGGCATTCAAGGTAGATCAGTATTAGGAAGAATGAAATTATAGTCATGCCAATCATTTTTGTGTGCCCAAGAGAAAAGCATCTAAGAATTGGTGTTTATTGTGCAGGGACAAGGTGTTGGAGCAACAAAACATTTTGTATCCTTTGATCTTTCTTCCTAATAATTCACTATGGAATTTAGGCCAACTACGTGCTTTTAGTTTTGATAATGTGCTTGTATACCAACATGAACTCTACCTTTATTAATTATCAATTTTTAAATTGTATGCTTAAGTTAAAATCTTATTGTAGATCATTATAGATTGCTGTTTATGTAGAATTTGAGCTGTTCATACAGAAAATAATTTTCTTGTAGAACTTTATTTTCACGAAATCTTTTGGAGTCATGATTGAGTTAGTGTTTTTGAATAGCATTGACTTTATGCGGTAGATCTTTAACTCCTAGCCACCAAGACATCTCGGTAAGTGACTGTGTTGTTTGTTGGTTCTCTAGAAGAGCAACTTAGATAAATGATATATCGTTCGTTCATTGCTTTAGTTATATTCAACTAGGTTTTCTGTCTCATCACATCTTTAAAAATAATGAAATGGTAATGATTTCAATTAAAAGTGCCGTGACTTAACCCGTACATCAAGGCTTACAAATTTTCAGCTGGACTTCAATATTCAAGATCAGCTCCCCACTCCATATGGGATGGGAAGAGTTTTGGGGTTTATGATTCCTTTTTATAGAGCCTTCCTCTGTTTACAAAAGTTAAAAGAATAAATCTTGATGAGTTCGTTATATAAAGACAACAAAAGAAACACATTCTTATGATTGCTGGTTGGCTTGACTATGAATTTTAAACTTTTCTTAATCAGAAGGAAGGGTCCATAAGCTACAAAGTTACAAAGTCCTTTAACAAAGTGCAACCCTAGGGGCACTTAGGAAGATTGCACAATGTCACCACAACAATACTTCCTCTGGCTCAAGGTTGGTTATTTTTTGGCACAAGGGTGGAAAACCCTAGAAATAAACGTTTTTTGTTTTTTAATAATAAGATGGATGGTGAAATTTTCCAAGGCCAGTGCCTATCCAATTGGGCTATGGAGTTACGACAGATTTAGAACAAGAGGTTTTGAAAATGATGGAGAAGACGTAATTAAGCCATCATAGATGTTCCATAATTAGTCCAAAATGGATTTTTAGATATGCAATAATGAAGTGAGAGCCCTTAGACAAGATGCATGGTTACAACCATACATCTACTTCGTGTTAACAAATATAGCGAGGATCAGTTTTCTAAGCTACAAAAAGTGAAAGCATAAGTTGTCCCAACAAGAAAATAAGTCCCAACCATTGATCTAGTCAAAGATCTAATGGCTAGGATCATTTGACTAGGGCCCACATGAACTTTAGTTGAAGCTAAAGGGGAAAGAAGGTAGAGATACCTAACATAGATAGAAGAGGGCTCGAGTGAGAGGAGTCGAGCAAGCTGGGTAAGGAGGAAGAGAAGCTCGTACGACTCTGTACAATACGTACTTGGTACGGTCGATTAATCATTAGGGTCTGATCAAATTTACAAAGGCATCAAAAGGAAAGGCCGAGTTAGGGTCATAACCATCCTGGCTAAGAGAAAATCGTTGTATTGTTTATCATAGATGTATAGAGCAGTAAAAGGTATCTCGATCCGTATGGCCAAAACCAGTCCGTACTGTGCACAGAAGTACATATCTGTACTCCAAACAAAAAGGGCTGTAAGAGGCTTTGTTTGCATTGTATGTTAGTTTTTGAATCTAATAAAATTCCTTCATTTATCTTAAGAAAAGAGAGTGGCTGTTCTATTATGTCCTGTATATGCATATTCTTCTTCTAAGTTTTACATGGTATCAGAGCTAGGGCCAAATCGAACAACTCTCATGAAAGGAAAGATAAACGACAGAAGATGTCTGCACAACTTGTCTCTCTTCCACCTGAACCAATGATGTTTGGTACATAGACAATGGAGCATCCAGTCATATGACTGGTCACAAACACTACTTCAACAGTTCGAGCGAAAAGGAATTTGGGTTTGAGATTTTGCTTGGTGATGATTAAGCTTATCATCCAAAAGGAGTTGGAACTATAAAATTTGAGAGGGAGATTGGTAAACCCCTTCATCTTTCAAATGTCCTCTATGTTTTGGGACCAAAGAAGAATCTGGTCTTAGTCTCCGCCCTAGAAGACAAGGGTTATGAAGTTTCCTTCAAGGATTGAAGGGCTTACATTAAACCAAAAGGTCCGAATAAGGGATTTGAACAAGCCATTGGAGCAAGAAAGGACAAACTGTATAAATTGTATTTTGACTCTCGCTATGCCCTTGCAAGCAGTAACAACACCAGAGACTGTGAGTTATGGCACAGGTGTGTGGCCCATCTTGGACATGGAGCTCTCAAAATTTTGGGCAAGATTGTGACAAGAATGCCCTCTTTCACCACATACCTCCATGAAGTGTGTAAGGGGTGTGCTCTAGGTAAATATGTAAGGGCACCCTTCCCCAAGAGCGATTCTAGGTCCAAGGGCATTCTGGATTTGATTCATATTGATATCTGTGGCCCCATGTCTTCATTGTCTATAGGAGGGAAGTTTAGATACTACACCTTCATAGATGACTTTTCTAGAAAAACTTGGATTTATTTCTTGACAGGAAAAAGCTCAGAAGAGGTGCTAAAGAGATTTTAGGAATTCGAAGTTTTTGTTGAAAATCAAACAGGTAAAAGGATAAAATCCCTCATATCCGATAATGGGGGGGAATACACATCGCATGCCTTCAAGAAATTCTGCACTGAAACTGAGATCAAAAGAGAGTTGACAATTCCTTATACCCCTCAGCAAAATGGGATTTCAGAGAGAAAGAATAGAGCCATTGTTGGTGCAGCAAAGGCAATGCTGCATGATCAAAATCTTCCTAAGTTCCTTTGGGCAGAAGCGTGTAACACTACTCTGTATCTTCAAAACATAAGCCCTCATAAAGTGCTAGGAAATGTAATGCCTGAAGAAACATTCACCGGGAAGAAACTAGACATCAATCATCTTCGCATCTTTGGCTGTATTGCCTACTACCATATTCCTGTTGAGAGAAGAACGAAGTTAGATCCTACAACAGAGAAGGGAATCTTGGTAGGATATAGTGAGACTTCCAAAGCCTACAGTGTAATGTTCCTGACTTGGCTAGTCTAGGAAACTCTGCTAATGCGTGTGTAGGATTAATTGTTTACAACATATAAATGAGCATTCAAATAATAATGGCGACAAAAGACTGCAAAGCTTATATTATGAAATCTCCATGGAGTACAAATGCCGAATGCGGCTGAATAAAATAAATCATTCGACTAGATCAATGACAAAAGGATCTTAACCGAAATACAATAGAAACTAAAACAATAATACCCGAAGAATGTTGTGGAATGCAATGGATGAGATGAAGAATTGCTGCGGATATGACAAATTGTACGGTAACTGCTGCAAGTCTGGAAAGTTTGCCCTGGTGGCTGTACCTCTCGGAAATGCCTGGAAACTGTCCCAAACAATGCCCCCTACTCTGCCTCACAGTCATGGTGACTGTCCGGACCTCAATTGGTGTATTTGGTCCCCGAATGGATCCCCTTGGGGGAAATGCGCCCCCTCTGCTCTGGAAAACTGTGCCCTAGTGATTCCACCGTCAGAATCGGCTGATGTGTGTCTCAAACTATTCGCCTAGGTCTACTAGGAAATGGGTCGGAAGGATTTCCCCAGATCTGAACTGATGATCGCTCAAGAACCCTGAACGTGTCCTCCCCAAGTGTTGCACTCCCAATGTCCGGAAAGTGCGCCCCAGATGATTCCTCTGTCGGAATCTGACAAGGAATCAGACAAAAGATGCGCCTTGCCTTCCTCTTAACTTGGTCAGAGGGGAATCTCTGAACTCTCCCTGAAAGGGACAAGTCGATCCACTGAACCTCCTCAGAAGTTGCGCCCTCACCCTGAATAAGTGCGCCCTTACTGCTGGAACTTGTATAATTGCTGCTGAAGAATGATGGAAGACCTGTGTGATCTTCCTGGTGACTAGGGTGTGTCTCTCAACACCGAAATCAACCAACTGGTGTCTTCCTCTTGGAATCCATTGAACTATCTCTCCTGAGATGCACCTCTCTCCTCAATGACAAGTCAAAATCTACATAATAATGAATTAGGTTGCTTTACCTTTCCTTTATAGCTTCCCGAAAACCTAATTCGCTGTTGACCTTTTCCCTCCAAGTGACTTTTACTTTATTTTATTATTCCTTGATTAAATCACTTAATTAATTAATTAATTAACCATTTTACCTCTAAAAAGTGATTT
>JZKD02S1672933.1:778337-796137 GCA_000966675.3 Picea glauca | reverse complement strand
TTTGCATCTCACAAATTAATTTGACTAAGACCCATATTCGGCAATTTCTCCCCTTAGGCGCCTAGGGAAGAGAAACACTTGCCTTGGTACTTCATTTTAATTAAAAATTTAACAAATATCTCCCGAACTCTCTGTCATCCCTATCTGGCTACTTTGGTAGGCATAATACTCTGTAAATCCAAAAATGGGGACATTACAGTCCTCCCTGCTGGAATATTGCTTGTCCTCAAGCAATAACTGAATCAATTTGCATATGATACCGGGGTCCCATATCCACCTGTGTGACACAAAGTTGACTCCCCTCAAGATAGGGCCTCTCCAAGTGCTCACCACGCATGACACCCAAATGCTCCTGATAAGTAGAATGATCAATGGCCAAAGAATCTCAGTCAACTCCCCAAGCAACCACTCTACACGAAACTCAACTCCATCAAACATTGAACTACCAAGCACTCCAATCCCTTGATCCCATATCAAGATGTGAACTGCAATGCCCTGTGAAGTATAGTTCTGTAACAACCACTGGGATTTGAAGACCATGACAGAGCAAGTCATGCATGTCGACTAAAGAAGGCCTTGTATGGACTCAAACAAGTACCTAGAGCTTGGTACTCCAGAATAAACAACTACTTACAAAGCATTAGATTTGTCAAGAGTGATGCCTGTTGCCGTCCTTATACACACTTGGGGTAACGTGGAAGAAACCTTCAATCCACTTGGTGTGTCCTTGCGGGCAAGTCTCGAGTCAAGGTGCTGTCACCTGATCCTCAACTCCTCTGTCTAGGCCAACTCCTAGCGAAGCCAAGGGGGGTAGTCCCTATAAAAATAATCTAAGGCTTTGTAACTAAGAAAGTAAAAAGCACTTAAGTCTAGGAGTTTATTGCTTGAAATAAAACTTGATCAATTAACATTTAGCATTCATCATCATCATCATAAAGGACTTTGCTCATAAACATGCACAAATCAAAGGATACAAGATCTGCAAGATTGTAGCATAAAAGTTAGACAAGATGCATAAATGTAAATACTGCTCACATAAGATAAATAGATATACCAATTACCAGTGCCTTAAATAGAGTCGTGGGCAGTGTAGATCGAAAGTTTTATTAAGGTAAATTGATGTTTAGTTAGTGAAGAATGTGTGGCCCCTTTGGAGGCTAGCTCTTTGCTTGTAACTTGCAGAGAGTTTACTGAAACCCAAATGGTCTCACCAATAAACTCACTAAAAGTGTTGGATGTCCAAAACGGGTGGGAAGCCAGGTCCCGAGAGGGCCTGCCTTACTTTGCAGGTCACTTTTAGGCGTTTTCCTTACATCAAGCTAACTACTTCAGAGATTGTCCTAGTTAAACTACAAACAAAGTTCAATTACTTTGCAATGCTTTGAAAAATAGAAATCACACACCCTGCTTTGTAATTGAAGGATTTGCACAAATACTTGAAGAAATAGAAAGATTTGCAACACTTAGATTTAGTACCCTGCTTTGTAGTTGAAAAGATGAATCGCAAGATACCTTTTAGAATTTAAACAAGGTTGCAAGATTTATTGCTAAAGAAAGAGACTTGAAGCAAAACTGAACTAAGCATGCATGATAGATTTAAGATTCCTTTATTTAGCATGCATGAAATTAGGAGTGTTTATTGTGTGTTTGATGTACTTGACTTGTGTGTTTGATTAAGAGATTTTAAACATGCATCAATCACAAGAAAGAGAAACCAAACCAAGAACACAAATCCCCCTAATGGGGATGGAGTAATTGGGCACAAAAGGGCTCGCTTTTATTGCAACTATTATAGCAGAGAACAAAGGTTCTCTTTAAGCTTTTAGCTTTTTTAGAAAGAAGAAGGATCCTTATAACTGGATCATTTAAAGAAATATGAGAAATAAGAAGAAGAAAGGAAAACTTCGTTTGATGAAGTTAAAACCTCCTAGGGTGCCTCGAAAGTCTTGATTTCGCCAAAATTTGGCAGAATCTCCCCTTGGACCTGTTATTGCTGCAAGAAAACAACAAACAAAGTAAGTTAGAAAGTGATGAAAGAAGTTTAAAACTATAAAAAAATTTATCGATTTTTTTTTTTGGAAAATTTTCGAGGCAAAAATGAAAATTTTAGGACTTTTTAGACACCTTTTTACGAACCTAACCTAGGTTCTTCTAGTTGCTTATGTTTGCTGTTTTAAAACAACAAACATAGGGCATCTTAATAGCTTGATATTGAAATTAAAACAAAGCAATATATTGGTCTAATATCTAGGTGAAAATGGACCAAAAATTGCTTGAAAATGACTAGATCTACTTCTTTAAATTGACAAAACTATAACTAGATCTAGAAAGTAAATGCATGCAGCCTTTAGATATTAAAAATGAACTTTAAGACTGATCTAAGCAACATGCAACCAAATAAAATATATAAGGGAAATAAATTTATCAAATTTTTGGAGTTTTCGCTTGAGCTTGGAACACTTGGGCTATGGGGTTCTCTTGATGAAGAGTAGAGGGAGCTTGATCTTTGAATCTCTTGGACAATGATAGTTAAAGCAACAACTTGTCAATACTCCAAGCTTGAGGAACTTGCAACAATGTACTTCAATCCTGCAACAAATTTGTTAAAGGTATTCCCTACACAACAATGCTCAAACATGCATGTTAGTTTAACCGAAAACGAAGCATGCAATGTAAAAGTTTATGAGATAAGGAAGAAACAAGATGAATCAAATTAGATTTATCTTATCCTACTGTATGATAGCATACCTTCAAAGCCTTACAACTTAATCACAAAACTGAAGTACAAGATACATGTTACCTCATGAAGAATATGGCACTAGATCAAAGCATCCACACATAGCATCCACAAGATTTGAACTCCAAAGTCTTTATTATTCCAATGAAAGATTACAACAATAGTATAATGCTTTCCCAAGACTGAACTCAGTTTGAGGAGAGGTCGACCTTGCTTATATAGCAAAGGGAGGTGATAACTCCAATGAGGAATGCGTATTAGGGTTTAGGAATGCGTGAGCTAAGAGGAGAGATGCGTGAGTGAAGGGGAGATACGTGAGGTTTGAAGGGAGTGATGAGTGGAGTGGATAAGAGATATGTGGAGTGGAGGAGTAGTGGATAGGGAGTGAAGTGAGGTGGGAGTGGAGTGAGGGGGAATGAAGTGGGAGTTTAGGAAATGTGTGGGCCTTTGGGATGTGCGCCATTCATCTAGAATGCGCTAACTAGGAATGTGGGGTCGAGTTCCCACATTGGGATCTTGCCCAAGTCCACATCACCTCATGAAGTCGACCTCATCTTTAGCTTAGCTCGCCTTAGGCTTCCAGTCAACTGGGGACATGAAAAAACATGTTTTTGACATGTTCCCCAGTTCTCTTAAAATTTAGTAAATGAATTAAATTACCCCTTTTTCGTAATTTTCGAGTAATTTTGATTTTTTAGTGATAATAATCACTTTTTTGTCTCAAAAGATGGGATATAGGGGTTTATATGATAGTCTGGATTGGAAAACGACCATAAATATGGCATATGACAATGTTTGATGCCATATTTTTACAATTTATTGACTCATAATTAAAAATTTCCATTTTTGCGTGAATTTAATTAATTCACTAAAACATTAAAAAAAAACCTATCAAACCTAGCTGCAATTTCCAAGTGATTCAATCAAGATGTTCTATTATGAGCTCATATACATTTAGACACTAGACATTTGATTTTCCATGCCAAGACCTGATTGCCAGCACATACTCTGGCTCTGGAGTCGGTCTTCTGAGCGAAAAAACTTAGAAATTATTTAATCGCTCACAAAGGCAAGTAGAAAAAATAATTAACAAGTAAAAAAACACTCCAAAGGACATGCTCACTCCTAGGTCTTAGGTGGCCAATAGCCTTTTACAATATCTCATACTTAGGACTTTTATCACAATAGTGTAAATGCAGAAAAAGGTGGTCTTCCATAAGACCGACTGAACTCTGAACTTTGACATATGAGCAATGACTGCTCATTCTTTGGCGGTTCTTTAGGAAATCCAGCTTGTGCAAACTGGTGGATAACATAGGCTCCATATGGGGATGTGTGCTTGATCCTTTTATAGAAAGGGAGAGCATGCGAGAATCCAGAATCTGTCCCTACATCACAAACATCTCGCCAAAAACAACATCAACGACACATGTATATGAAGACCAAGTGTAAATTGAAATTGCACAATTATTATACATGTAAAGATAAAATGAAAATGAACTATTATACATAAAGTATAAAAGAAGAAAGTGAACATAAATGAAATTTAAAAAATGTGGAGGAAAGGGTTACAGATACGTTACAAAGGATGCCCCCATGGGCATCATATGTCATTATTGAGAAGTAATTTGAAAAGTTGTCTACTCACTGGTAGCTTTAACCTTTCCATTGTCTGACTGGATGAAGTAAAAACTGCATGAATTAGCCATGTCATGGATGAAGCAAGACCTCAGATGTCTGAATAATCCCTGTCCAGGATGACTTGTTGAAGATCCTTTTCCAAGTTTTATTAACTTGGCCCTTTTCTTGGGATCAAACCACCCAAGAAACATATGTTTGTTTTTATTCAACCAAACTTTGAAGTTTGGTAAGCCTTGTAAGTTTTTAATGAAGCTCTGCATTGGACTGTCATGGTGGAAGGCTAACCATTGCTCATAATGATTTGGAGTTTACAAATTGAAGCTATCTTCCAATTTCCCATTATCTGTCATTAAGTCATCTGTTGGTTGAGAGATTGAAATTGGAACTGGAACTGGAACTATCAAGGAATCTGCTTCACTGTTTATTTCAAGATCATCATAATTGTTGGATATTTTCTCTGAAGAGATGGATTCCTTGGGAGGAGGGTGGGGAGTTGAATTATCCGGATTTCAATAACTTCAAACTCAATTTCCTTTATTTCCTCCTAATCAATTACCGACTCATCTATAGGCTTTTTTGAAATTTCTAGATGAAATTCCTTCTCTTGCTCACCGTGAAGCTTTGGCTCTATAAGGTCTGAATACTTAATATAAGCTTTTGCCTCTGCTAGGCGGGTTTCCATGGCCTTTAAGTGCATTGCATGGACGAATTTCATGGCCTGAATGACATCTATAAATCTCTCATCAAAATCTGGTGAACCATCTGAACTGACTGTCTTTATAACTGTAGGTTCCTTCTCCTTCCATTTTTCCATGAAAGCATCAATCAACTCTTTGCAAATTTTGACTTGGTTATCCTTGAGCTTCGTGAACCAATCAAGATCATCATCGTCAAAGGACAAGATAAACAACTTCATTTGTATATCTTCATATAAGGAATTGGTGCACCATCTATTGAAGCAATGTGAAACTCAACATGACATCTAACATCAATAATATTATTACTTTGAAAACAAGGCAAATTTTGTAAGGCATTTTCTGGAATTATATGTGGATAACCACTTATTGTAGAGAAATCAATAGGCCTATAAAGATCATCCATTTCTAAGCTAGACTTATTAGAAAAAGAAAGGTCTAACAGAAATGGACTGGGACCCAAAATTTATTAAGGATCCTACGAGAAGACAACTTGGCTAACTTCCTCCAAAAACACCTTTTGGTTTAAGGATGAAGCTAAGCAAACCGTGAGTTCCTCCTTGCAGAATACTTTGTCAAATTATTTTGAAGTGGAGTCGCTAGATGATCAAGTTTATTATAAACAAACAAGAAGCATCAAACAAAGCAAAAAGCAAAAAATAAAACAAGTCGTGTTCTGGGAATAGAAAGATTTATCCCCGACAACGACGCCAAAAATATTGCCGTCCTTATACACACCTGGGGTAACGTGGAAGAAACCTTCAATCCACTTGGTGTGTCCTTGGGGGCAAGTTTCGAGTCAAGGTGCTGTCACCTGATCCTCATCTCCTCCGTCTAGGCCAACTCCTAGCGAAGCCAAGGGGGGTAGTCCCTATAAAAATAATCTAAGGCTTTGTAACTAAGAAAGTAAAAAACACTTAAGTCTAGGAGTTTGTTGCTTGAAATAAAACTTGATCTATTAACATTTAGCATTCATCATCATCATCATAAAGTGCTTTGCTCATAAACATGCATAAATCAAAGGATACAAGATCTGCAAGATTGTAGCATAAAAGTTAGACAAGATGCATAAATGTAAATACTGCTCACATAAGATAAATAGATATACCAATTACCAGTGCCTTAAATGGACTCATGGGCAGTGTAGATCGAAAGTTTTATTAAGGTAAATTGATTTTCAGTTAGTGAAGAATGTGTGGCCATTTTGGAGGCTAGCTCTTTGCTTGGAACTTGCGGAAAGTTTACTGAAACCCAAATAGTCTCACCAATAAACTCACTAAAAGTGCTGGATGTCCAAAACGGGTGGGAAGCCAGATCCCGAGAGGGCCCACCTTACTTCGCAAGTCACTTTTAGGCGTTTTCCTTACATCAAGCTAACTACTTCAGAGATTGTCCTAGTTAAACTACAAACAATGTTCAATTACTTTGCAATGCTTTGAAAGATAGAAATCACACACCCCGCTTTGTAATTGAAGGACTTGCACAAATACTTGAAGAAATAGAAAGATTTGCAACACTTAGATTTAGTACCCTGATTTTTAGTTGAAAAGATGAATTGCAATATACCTTTTAGAATTTAAACAAGGTTGCAAGATTTATTGCTAAAGAAAGAGACTTGAAGCAAAACTGAACTAAGCATCCATGATAGATTTAAGATTCCTTTAATTAGCATGCATGAAATTAGGAGTGTTTATTGTGTGTTTGATGTACTTGACTTGTGTGTTTGATGTACTTGACTTGTGTGTTTGATTAAGAGATTTTAAACACGCATCAATCACAAGAAAGAGAAACCAAACCAAGAACACAAATCCCCCTAATGGGGATGGAGTAATTGGGCACAAAAGGGCCCGCTTTTATTGCAACTATTACAACAGAGAACAAAGGTTCTCTTTAAGCTTTTAGCTTTTTTAGAAAGAAGAAGAAATAAGAAGAAGAAAGGAAAACTTCGTTTGATGAAGTTAAAACCCCCAGGGTGCCTCGGAAGTCTTGATTTCGCCAAAATTTCGTAGAATCTCCCCTTGGACCTGTTATTGCTGCAAGAAAACAACAAGCAAAGTAAGTTAGAAAGTGATGAAAAGAAGCTTAAAACTATAAAAAAATTATCAATTTTTCTCGGAAAATTTTCTAAGGCAAAAATGAAAATTTTAGGACTTTTTAGACACCTTTTTACGAACCTAGCCTAGGCTCTTCTAGTTGCTTATGTTTCCTGTTTTAAAACAGCAAACATAGGGCATCTAGATAGTTTGACATTGAAATTAAAACAAAGCAATAGATTGGTCTAAGATTTAGGTGAAAATGGACCAAAAATTGCTTGAAAATGACTAGATCTACTTCTTTAAATTGACAAAATTATAACTAGATCTAGAAAGTAAATGCATGCAGCCTTTAGATATTAAAAATGAACTTTAAGACTGATCTAAGCAACATGCAACCAAATAAAATAGAGAGGGGAAAAAATTTAACAAAATTTTGGAGTTTCCGCTTGAGCCTGGAACACTTGGGCTATGGGGTTCTCTTGATGAAGAGTAGAGGGAGCTTGATCTTTGAATCTCTTGGACAATGACGGTTGAAGCAACAACTTGTCAATCCTCCAAGCTTGAGGAACCTGCAACAATGTACTTCAATCCTGCAACAAATTTGTTAAAGGTCTTCCCTGCACAACAATGCTCAAACATGCATGTTAGTTTAACATAAAACAAAGCATGCAATGTAAAAGTTTATGAGATAAGGAAGAAACAAGATGAATCAAACTAGATTTATCTTATCCTACTATATGATAGCATACCTTCAAAGCCTTACAACTTAATCACAAAACTGAAATACAAGATACATGTTACCTCATGAAGAATATGGCACTAGATCAAAGCATCCACACATAACATCCACAAGATTTGAACTCCAAAGTCTTTATTATTCCAATGAAAGATTACAACAATAGTATAATGCTTTCCCAAGATTGAACTCAGTTTGAGGAGAGGTCGACCTTGCTTACATAGCAAAGGGAGGTGATAACTCCAATGAGGAATGCGCACTAGGGTTTAGGAATGCATGAGCTAAGAGGAGAGATGCGTGAGTGAAGGGGAGATACGTGAGGTTTGAAGGGAGTGATGAGTGGAGTGGATAGGAGATATGTGGAGTGGAGGAGTAGTGGATAGGGAGTGAAGTGAGGTGGGAGTGGAGTGAGGGGGAATGAAGTGGGAGTTTAGGAAATGTGTGGGCCTTTGGGATGTGCGCCATTCATCTAGGATGCGCTAACTAGGAATGTGGGGTCGAGTTCCCACATTGGGATCTCCCCTAAGTCCACATCACCTCATGAAGTCGATCTCACCTTTAGCTTAGCTCGCCTTAGGCTTCCAGTCAACTGGGGACATGAAAAAACATGTTTTTGACATGTTCCCCAGTTCTCCTAGAATTTAGGAAATGAATTTAATTACCCATTTTCCGTAATTTTCGAGTAATTTTGATTTTTTAGTTATAATAATCACTTTTTTGTCTTGAAAGATGGGAAATAGGGGTTTACATGATACTTTGGACTGGAAAAGGACCATAAATATGACATCTGACAATGTTGGATGCCATATTTTTACAATTTATTGACTTAGAATTAAAAAATTCCATTTTTGCGGGAATTTAATTAATTCACTAAAACATTAAAAAAAAACCTATTGAACCTAGCCGCAATTTCCAAGTGACTCAATGAAGATGTCCTAGTATGAGCTCATATACATTTAGACACTAGACATTGGATTTTCCATGCCAAGACTTGATTGCCAACACATACTCCGCCTCTGGAGTCAGTCTTCTGAGGGAAAAAACTTAGAAATTATTTAATCGCTCACAAAGGCAAGCAGAAAAAATAATTAACAAGTAAAAAAAATACTCCAGAGTACATGCTCACTCCTAGGTCTTAGGTGGCCAATAGCCTTTTACAATATCTCATACTTAGGACTTTTATTACAATAGTGGAAATGCGGAAAAATGTGGTCTTTCATAAGACTGACTGAACTCTGAACTCTGACATATGAGCAATGATTGCTCATTCTTTGGCGGCTCTTCAAGAAATTTAGCTTGTGCAAATTGGTGGATAACAATGTCGATTCAAATCTATACATTCTCATAAGAAAAGGGGACATTCTCATTCTTGTACTTTATGTAAATGATCTCTTTCTAACAGGAGCAGAAACTCTAATCACAACTTTTAAGCAAGATTTCGCTGAAGAGTTTGAGATGAAAGATCTGGGCCTAATGCACTATTTTCTTGGGCTAGAGATTTGGCAACAAAAGGGATAATCTTTCCTTGGTCAAGGAAAGTATACAGTTGAGATTCTCAAAAGATTTGGGATGGAGGACTGTAAACCCATGGCCACTCCCATGATTACTAATCTCAAGAAACTAAATTCCCCCGATTCAGAGAAGGTGAATCCTACCATTTATAAACAATTAATTGGATGCTTGATGTATTTGACTAATACTAGACCTGATATATGCTTTGCAGTCAACACACTCAGTCAACACAGGGTGGACCCAAGAGAGTACATTGGATTGCAGCAAAACACATCTTGAGATATCTGAAGGGTACCATAGAATACGAACCTCAGTATTTACAGGGAGACCAAGTGAAACTAGTGGGTTATTTCGATTCAAATTGGGCTGGAAGTACAGCTGATAGGAAGAGTACCTTTGGATGCTGCTTCATTTTGGGATCAGGCATGATCTCTTGGTACTACAGAAAACAAAGATCAGTTGCCCTCAATTTAGCAGAAGCCGAGTACATGGAAGCCAATCAAGCAAGTTGTGAGGCCATTTGGCTTCGGAAAATTCTGGTAGATCTTTTTGACACAAAGTTGGATCCCACTACAATATACTGTGATAATCAAATTTGTATTAAGTTATCTGAGAATCCAGTATTTCATGATAGATCCAAACACATTGAAATCAGATATCACTTCATCAGGGACATAGTATAGAAAGGGGCAGTAAAGCTTCAGTATGTCTCTACTAAAGAGCAAGTTGCTGACATTCTTACCAAAGGATTGCCAAAGGGAAAATTTGAGTATTTCTAAGAAAAATTGGGGGTTATAGAAAACCCTTTCCTCACTAAGAGGGAGTGTTAAAAAATATAGTGAGAATCAGTTTTCTAAGCTACAAAAAGTGAAAGCATAAGTTGTCCCAACAAGAAAATAAGTCCCAACCATTGATCTAATGGTTGGGATCGTTTGACTAGGGTCCATATGAACTTTAGTTGAAGTTAAAGGGAAAACAAGGCAAAGATACCTAACATAGATAGAAAAGGGCTCGAGTGAGAGGAGTCGAGCAAGCTGGGCAAGGAGGAAGAGGAGCCCGTATGACTCTGCACAATACGTACCAGGTGCGATCGATTAGGGTCTGATGAGATTTACAAAGGCATCAAAAGGAAAGGCTGAGTTAGGGTCATAACCATCCTAGCTAAGAGAAAATCGTTGTATTGTTTATCTCAGACGTACAGAGCAGTAAAAGGTATCCCGATTTGTACAACCAAAACTAGTCTGTACTGTGTACAAAAGTACAGATTCGTAAAAAGGGCTGTACGAGGCTGTGTTTGCATTGTATTTCAGTTTTTGAATCTAATAAAATTCCTTCATTTATCTTAAGAAAAGAGAGCGGTTGTTCTGTTATGTTCTGTATATGCATTTTCTTCTTTTAAGTTTTACACTGCGAACAATAATGTGTAACTAATAACTAAAAAAGGTAGCAACAACCTCTCCGAACAATCGAAATGACAACAACAAGATCCTTCAATAATTCAAGATTACGTCAGGAATTAGGTAGGGTTTGACAACCTTAACCTTGATTTTTTCTTTTTGGGCAAATATGCCTTTCTACAAAGATTATTTCAGCAACAAGCTAATGGCAATTCTTGCAAAACTCTAATAATCCATGAAAATATTAAAGAGATGAAGAAACCTCAACTTGAACCAATGCCTTTCTTCCAATTCTCCCAAAAGATATTCAACGAAGCGTTTGGGAGACAAATCCCCCTCTTCCAATTATGCCTTTTAGCAAATGAGCATATATCTCCTTTTATAGCTTTCCTCTCAACCACTTCAATGAAATATTATTTCTTTAGAAAGCCCTAGAATCCTCCATATTGCCACTTGTCATCTTTCTATTCTATGAGATCCACTTAAAACATGTGTTTTCATGTCAAGACAACCCTAAACACCTCATTTTGCTCCAAGGAGTGGAGTGCTCCTCTTCGAGCATTGTAAACATCTTGTTTGATGGGATTGAATTGTTCCATATGTGCACATGTCCTCTCTAAAACTAAGTTGTCAACCCTAGGAGGGTCTCTCATCCTACTCTTCATTTGCAACCTGCTTCTATATTCTTTCAAGGTGGGGCATTCTCCAATCCATGGGTTCATCTCCCTCCTTCAAGCTAACATTACCCCTTTACATCTTTGATCTTGCCCCAAATGATGAGTAGAATGATGTTCAAGCAAGATAGAACAAGGTGCATAGCCTTGTAACATGTAATTGTCCCTCCTTCAAGCTAACATTACCCCTTTACATCTTTGATCTTGCCCCAAATGATGAGTAGAATGACGTTCAAGCAAGATAGAACAAGGTGCATAGCCTTGTAACATGTAATTGTCACCGAACTTCAAGGATTTTCTGTTGTGTTGGTGAGAGAAGAAATGTTGTTGATTGCAGCTTTAGGAGACATTCTCCAGATTGTTCTCCTCTAGACTGAGTTGAGACGTCTGTGAGAGAGCCCATGTGTTGGGTGTGTCATACTCCTCCAGACTGAGTTGAGATGACGTGTGGTCTCTTGTCGTGCTCCTCTGGTCTGAGTTGAGACGACTTGAGATGGTCTTCTGTCTGACTCCTATGGACTTAATTGAGTCGACATGAGATGGCTCTTCAGATGGTACTCCTATGGACTTAATTGAGTTGATCTGTTGAGAGTGACGTCCCTGTGGCTGAGCACGGGTGGACGTGTCCCTAGTGGCTGAGCACTAGAGGATGTGTGGATCCCTTGCTATATTGTCTGAGAGTAAGATTTGTTGTAACCCTAATTGTGTAAAGGGTACAAGTTGGCCCCACCATGTAAAAGATAATTAATATTGTGTAAAGATTAATTATATTATTCAGTTGAAGAGGTCGGCCCTATTGTGCCAATAGACACATCCTTTTGATGTGCTAGGTCTTGTATAAATAGGAGTAGATCCCCATTGTGGATCTAACTCACTCACACACTTGTAACATTCTCTCAAGACAAGTTGTACGGCTGAAGGGCGCACTTATCTTAGGCGCAAGTTTCTAGGTCAAGGAGCACCCTCTTGTGTGCTCTAGGGTTCATGGTGTGGGGGATCTTCTCTTGACTCCATAGCAAATAATTGTTGGGTTTTTCCCTTGATTGAGAAGGGGTTTCCCAGGATAAGCTCTTGTGTTTTTGTGCATGGTTATTCTTCTTGTGATCTTGGTTACTGCAGCACTTGTGTATGGTATTGCTGCATTGTTTATGGTTCAAGTACATGCTAAATTGAAATAAACTACATGTGCATGAGCCAAGCATTAAAATTCAACAAGAGAGCCCATGAAAATGAGGAATAAACCATGCATTTTTAGGTGGTAAGAATTGGCTCCATATGGGGATTGCACTTCCTTTATGGTTGCAAGATAACTCTAGAATCTTTGCATGATGTAACTACAAGGTCAATCAAAGGGATGGGTGTTCATAATGTGATGGATAAAAAATTTCACATCCTCGTCACATCCTATAGAATGTTTTCAATTACAAAACTCGTGAATGCTCATCTAACTACACATTTTCAAGAGGCTTTACAAATAACGCATGAGCCCAAAATGCCAAAGAGAGCATAGCATAAAAGCAATCTACTACTCGCAAACATTGAGCTTATTCTTCCTACTCTACCCTACAATAGGAAGATGCAATGCTAGGTGAAATCGAAGAGCCAATGTAGGCAACATATCATCTCATCAAAGACATGAGATTGTTCCTTGTGTTTGGTCATGAACCAAAACAAGGCTACATCAAACATCATGTAAGAATATGCTGGAACTTTGGTCATTGTGTGGTTGAAACATGATGTCAACTGTGGTCAAATGAAGAAATATGTGGATCATGTTACCCTTTGATATAGCATGAGGTATTTGATCCAGTTGGAGACCTTGCCCATGCAAGTTGTGTTAAGAGTGTGATGGTTATTGAGTCATGTTTTGTTGTGTTAGATTGCAACGTCCTACTACATGATTGGAAGCGACTCAGAGGGCCCTAGAAGTAGAGACAATGACCAATGCACAAACAAAAAAAAACAACCTTCATTCTCCGCACTCGTTCCCCCCTAGGGTACTTTCCCAAACACAACTCCTACTCCTACTATGCTATAATTCCTACTATGCTATAATTGTGATGAAAAATATGCTCTAGGTCATCGGTGTAAAGAGCATAAATTGTTCCAAATTGATATGACCATTTAGGTCCTGATCGAAGACATAAGTACCGAAGAGACACCATAGTTATAGGTTGAAGACACCAACACTCCAACTCAGGTGGATATCGAACCTCCATTCTCTCATGAAGTACCACTCGTCTCCTTGCATGC
The DNA here is from genome assembly GCA_000966675.3 of Picea glauca. Lineage (NCBI taxonomy): Eukaryota > Viridiplantae > Streptophyta > Pinopsida > Pinales > Pinaceae > Picea > Picea glauca. The sequence continues at coordinate 782,456 of JZKD02S1672933.1, read as the reverse complement.
ATTATCAAGCATTTTGGCTCCACAAACCTTGAGATTCACGGGTTACATCAAGCACCAGAAAGTTGTAATCCTAGTTGATAGTGGTAGTACTCACAATTTCATTCACAAGAGAGTGGCAGGAGGAGCTCATTGTTTTGTACACCTAGTGCACCACTTTCAAATCATGATCAAATGGAGGTATGATGAAATGTGGGGGCAGGATGTGAAGATGTCAAACTCCAGATGGGAGACTATCAACTCAAAATTCATCTATTTGCCATCGATATGGGTGGGTGTGATATAATATTATGGGAAGAATGGATTTTCACGTTGGGATCAGTCACCATGGATTTCAGAGAACTCTATGAGCTTCATTAAAGAGGGTCACATACACACCCTTCGAGGGCTTTAGGCAGGCTCTCCTGAAATAATCTACTCTCATTGTATGGAGAAGTTATTAAAGAAGGGCCACTCTGGCATTATTGCATAGTTTATTACCATATAGGTTATGGATAACCCGTAACAAGAAATTCACCTAGACTTGTAGCTAGTCCTTGACAAACATCATCAGGTCTTTGAGACACCAAAGGGCTTAACCCCCCTCTTGAGGAGAACATGATCATCACACTCCCCTGATTCTAGGAAGTCAACAACCAAATGTATGTCCTTATAAACACCCTTTTGCTCATAAGAATGAAAATATAAAATATCATTCATGAGTTGTTGGAGGTGAGGGTCATGCATCTTAGTACAATCCCTTACTCATAACCGATAGTCATGGCGTGAAAGAAGGAAGGCACTTGGTGCATGTGTCTTGACTTTTAGGCTCTCAATAAGTTGACGATCAAGGACACATTTCCCATCCCAGTTATTGATGATCTCCTTGATGAACTTCATGGAGAAAAGTTTTTCACTAAGCTTGATCTATATTTAGGATACCACCAAATTAGGATGAAAGAGGTAGACATCCCAAAGACAACCTTCAGAACACACGAAGGTCATTATGAGTTTCTAGTGATGCCTTTCGGCCTTTGTAATGCTCCATCCACTTTCCAGAGCCTCATGAACAAGATTTTCAAATCCTTTCCATGCAATTTTGTGCTAGTCTTCTTCGATGATATCTTGATCTACAATAAAGCACGGGAATCACACATAGAGCATGTTGATAAGTCCTTGCAACTCTTGAGAGATAACCAATTATTTGTGAAATGCTCCAAATGTGCTTTTGGGGCTCCTAGGGTTGAATATTTGTGTCACATTGTAAGTCAGGAGGGAGTACAAGTTGATCCCAAGAAAGTGGTGGCTATGCAAGATTGGCCCCATCCCAAAACAATGAAGAGTTTGAGGGGATTCTTAGGACTTACAAACTACTATAGGAAATTTTTGAAAAATTATGGCAAAATTGCAACTCCCCTAAATTCACTCCTCAAAAAGAATGCCTTTGTCCGGAGTGAGGTAGCAGCCAAGCCTTCGCTGCTTTAAAGGATGCCATGTGCACTACTCCAGTATTAGCAGTGCCTGACTTTAATAAAGCTTTTGTTTTGGAATGTGATGCTTCAACAAGAGGGAGTAGTATTGATGCAAGAAGGTTGCCCTTTGATATTCACCAGTAAACAATTATGTGACCACAATTTGGGAAAATCCACATATGAGAAGGAAATGATGGCTATCCTTCATGCAATGGAGACTTGGTGCGCATATCTGTAGTATACGTAGGGAGGTAATATGGGGTACCTAGGGAGGTACCCAATGGGAATGTGGTTATGTATTATTAATGGAGACCATTCAATGTAAGGTGGATTAGGTCCACTAGATTATTGAATAAGGCCCACTATGGTAATTAGATATATTAATGTAAGGGGACTTCTTAGAAGGTTTCGCTTCTAGAAGGTTCCTCCTCTAGAATGTTCTTAGGTGGTTGGTAGCACTATATAAAGGGGTTCAAACAATGTAAAGGGGAAGTCAAGTAGAAGTATTATATTTGGAGCGTGTAGCTCATTAGGAGGTTGTCCCCTCGAAGAGGCAAGTGAACATGAGAGGATCCCTTCCATATAGGATCTATTGTATGGTGTTGCCCTACCTCAAGGGTTTTCATTAATAAAGTGGGAGTTCTTTTATATTATTTTTGGATCTATTGTGGTGTTTTTGTATTTAGATATTTGGTACTTAACAAATGGTATTAGAGCACTTTCTTCAGCCACAAAAAGGGAATTTTTATTTTTGCAGATTTGTTTTTCAAAAAAAAAAAAAAAGAGGGCCTCGACACTTTAGACAATTCTTATAGTTTTCTATGTGGAATTTGCAGAAATTGGTTGTAGATCTGAGCTCTTCTCAGAAAAACAACCAATTTAAAAAAAATCATCTGAAACGAAGTCCGAGAAGTGAAGTTAAATCTATACTATTTTTTAGCATTTTTCCGCAGACGACCGCGTAATTTTGCTGATTTCTGTAGCACATAGGGCTAAATTTGCCAAACAAATTACAGATTTGAGTTTTTCTTTCAAAAATAAAATCATCTGAATCGGAGCTCCGGAAGTAAAGATACCGCCGATTTAAAATCGGCCATTTCCTCGGGTCTTCGTGATGGTGACAGGATTGCAGAGCTCATAGCTTTTGACAGGGTGCTCAAATTGCTACCAGATCAGTTCCATTGGATAGAGGATTTTCAAAGCTTTCTTTTGGTATCTTATATGTGGTGTTTCCAATGGATATTCACTTTCAAATCCTCATGGACCTGCAACGCGATATCGAGGCCTTCCAGGCAAAATTTCAACGTGATATGGAAGCTATTGAAGAGATCAGACTTGCAGTGCATGAGAGATATATTAGGAATATCATGGACATTGACATCATAGGAGAATATACTCAAGAAAGATATGCTTGGTATGATTACGAGGAAGATTGTGAGGATTGGTATAAGGACAATTGTAATCTCTGGGATGATAACTATTTTTATCTTTTGTTTACTGACTCTACTCCACCTTATGTAGAGCACATTATGGAGAGCAGTCAAGAGCTTTCTTTGAATACTTATTTTCAGTATTCTCCAGTACTAGTGTGTTATCCAGATGATTTTTTGGATATGGATGGATCTACATATTTGGATCCACATGATCAGTGTAGCTCTTTGGAGCATCCTTTTCGGTTGGTTTTTGAGTTCCAATATCTTTAGTGTGGAGTTCACATGAGCACTTGGACATGGGACCCAAGTTTAGAGTGGCGGTTGGACTACTTCGACATGGTGGCTCACATTTCTACATGGGACCTTGGTTCTCCAGCCTATTGCAGCACTATGGTCCACACTTATCCATGGGACCTTGGTATATGGTTGTGTTATCGCACAATGTGTACTTGCCTAAAGCCCCGAGCAAATAGATACGAGATTGGCGTAACAGGGGGTGACCTATCATTGTCACCTTAATAGGAAACCCCTATCTATTTAGGAGTATATCAATGTACCCCAAGGGAGACATCCCCAGTGACCTGAGGGTTTGAGAAGGCTAAGGAAAGAAAGTTCCCCCCTCTCACAAGTCACTCAATTTCAAAGGTTCTTTGTGTCTTATAGAGATGAAGAAAAAGGTAAATGAGGTGTACCTGCCCAGAACAAGACAACAATAGAAAAAGCATGCAAATTCAAGGTACCATATTATGTTAGTTCTTCATAAGACCATGAACCTTTAAGAAATAAGTAAGCTGATATAATACTGCAGCAAAGTGATTATCTATAACAACAATGAATGTTTTGTAACAGCCACAGTAATTATGCTTCAAAAATGCTTAAAAAAGACAAGATAACATAGGTCTAATTTGACAGAATGATAGCAACTTGTCAAACGCAAAGTTGGCAATGTCTAATCAACTTTTAATGTCACTTTTAAAGATGAATTTGCTGCTGTAAGATGGCTGTAGCAATCTTTTGCAACAGCAACAAGTTTGTTAGGGAGTTAGTCTGGTTTAAGGTTAGCAAAGGTTAGTAAAGGTTTCAAGGAAGGTTGTTTGAGAGTTGTTTGATCAAATTAAGCACCAAGGTTGTTGAAATAATGTAACTGCGAAGAGCATTCTTATTATTTTGTTATTGGATTAAATCCCCATTGTGGATTAATCATGTCATTATTATTATTTTTATTATTAGATTAATCC
>JZKD02S1672933.1:734727-762558 GCA_000966675.3 Picea glauca | reverse complement strand
CTCGTGATGAGACCTCCTATCCTTCAACTAACCTTTTAAGCATTCTTTATTATATTGTGGGTCCCCTTTACTCAAAGATAAGCGTTTCATTGCTTTCTTGGGTGATCCCTGGGCGAAGCATTTGGAAGGTTTATACAAGGCTTTTATCTTTTACCCAACATCAACCCCTCTGGGCCTTCAACCCCTTCTTCCCATAGAGTGAGGGACAACTCCTTCTTGGGTCAATGCACCCTAAAAATCCCAAGAGATAAGGAAATGGAGGGGAATAATGATGGAAAGTGGTAAGTATGGTCGGGAACAATACGATGGCTCTTTAAGGGAGTTCCTAGTAGCAAACCCATCCCCAAGGAAGACTGCTTACTAGGGCAGAATGTCAACCACCAAGGTGAAGTAGGGCATAAGGCATATTGTCCAAGCATATATTATGAAATCTAGAGCAATCTAAGATGCATCATACTCAACTGGCTTGAATATTGAAATGATGCTCACCATAATACTGACTTGTACCTCATGGAGCAAGGCCCACTGCCTTTCAGAAGCCAGTTGATGTGGTCTATGCCATCTACAAATCTGTGACCATCTGTGGTGGTGAGTGGGTCTTCCATCTGTGCAAAAGGGTACTGCTAGCCATGTAGTCTCTCGACACTCCATATCTGCAACCTGAGGGCCTTGAGACATAATCTCCTTAGTTATCCACAAAATGGGGATAACCGGTGATTGCAAATAATCCTAGAGTGAGATCTATTGAATATCCAATCTCTCCAAAGCAAATCGAACTTTTCTTCCTCAACTGGTGCGCCCAACCTACTAGAAACCCTCACTGGTGCGCCCTCCTTGCCAAACTAATGGCTGAAGTAACTCTGATCTGATGTAGAATGGTGAGGGAGGAATCTTTCACCACTAAGCTGATCTCTAGGGTTTGTTCAGTCAAAACCCTCAAAACCCCCAAGTGCATGGGTTCTCTAGCAAGAAGCCAGGCATCAAAATGATAAACAACATAATGAGAGAATAGAGGCCCCTATCTCTCTTTTACACCCCGTGTTCACCTTTTCTCTGCAAGTGACTTTTACTTTATTTTATTATTCCTTAATTAAATCACTTAATTAATTAATTAACCATTTTACCTCTAAAAAGTGATTTATCCATCCTTATGGCTTTTCCGGCCACTGAAAGTCACTTCTCATCATCTTATCCTGTAGTGCTCTTCTTCCCGATTCCGATGAGCTATTACACTAAGAGGTTTCTCCAAGTAATATGCCCAATATGACCTTAGTGAATTTAATTAAAATATAACCCATAATAACTCAAAATTACGGAAATTGTCGGAATGCAACGGAACCAAAGCCAAGCTGTGCGGAATGGATCCTGATGATGAAATATGATGAACAATGCAATACGGGCCCAATAAAACCCCTCAATATCTCCTGAACTCGCTGTCACACCCCTCTGGCTACTTTGGTCATCATAACACTCTGTAATATAATAATGTCCAAAAATGGGGACATTACAGCATTTCCTTCAAAGGCTTCTTTTCTTTCTCATTAGGTGACAGATTGGAGGAGAGGACTTAATTTCAATGGCTGGTGGGTTCTTAACAAGGGAATTAACTGAAGGAACAAGGGGGCAGAAACAGGCAATGGAGGATTCTTTGGGTTGCTGGGCCAATTTAGAATTCCAGATGTAGGTCTAACATGGTGTTCTTCCCATCCATCATTTGCATGCATTGGCTGAGGTTGTTCAGGAACATCAACAATACTCGGGTGAGGTTGCAGAGGGGTGTTTGCAGGTGCAAAAGGCTGGGGAAAGGCTTGTTGACCTCCTAGAATAATGTGCCCAGTTTGTACCAGCTGATTGAACTCATCCAAGTTAGCATCAAAGTGCATTGAAAATCTGATTCTCTTGTTTGTCCCTTCTTGCCAAACAATGTTTGGCCTTCTTACTTGTCCCTTCCTACCTCCCTGGAGCCTCTGCTGAAAAAGCTCGTCTAAAATCATATGCAAAAGTCATTCTTTATTCTACAATCATGAAATACGTAAAAAGTATTAACTGTATGCAAATCAAGAAAGATAAGACTTTCACTAAATGTTCATTAAATATGGTTTAACAATAACTCAGATTTGAGAAAGAGAGGCTTAGAATAAGGAAGGGATGCTGGATGATACAAAGGTTAACCAAGCATGGATTTGGATTTAGTGCTGAGTTTTTTTAAATGATTTCAATTCATAACAAGGCTTTGACTCTATAAATTTATCTGCTTGCATGGACAGTATAGCACAAAATCAATGAATAAGGTGAAAGGTAACTCTGTATGGTTCAGCTGAAAGCTCTGTTTGAGACAAGACTCTTTACAACTTGGTATAATGCCCTGATTTGAAGTACAAGTCCTTTTTTTTTGTGCTACTCTTCAAAGAGCAAACATCCCAATGCAATATTTTGCATTCATCTTTTCTTAGGAGATATGGCAATGAATTATATACAGGATAAAGTTGAAAATATACCTTGAGTGGAAAACAGAGTCATAGCTTCATATATATCTCAAACACTCATGCAACTATTCACTGAGTGGTATATCCCTTTGCAAAACAGAGTATTGACAATGGTTCTGAGGATGAGAAAGTTTATGCAGCAATAACCCAATACAAATAATCATCCCTTATACAAAATGCCAAGGCAAGGTAAGAACACATTTTCGTATAGGGTACCTATCAACAGGAAATACCAAATTATATTTGCATTTCTTCTCTCTTATGGAACATGGATTCATTATCAATTTTTGAATCGGGGGAATTTTTTGCAAATTCGAATTTAAAAAAAAATAAAAATGAGTGATAACCCAACAACCAAGTGGTGAATGCGTGGAAGATGGGACAGTGTGCTCGTAAGGCAATGGCTTCAACTAAGACACATAGCTATGCTCAATATGAACTGAAGAATGAAAGGAAGGGTAAGCTGAAAGCAAATTGAATTCAACAGAGCTAAAGTAAACCATTTAACAATGAACAATAGTTACAAGAGCCACATTCTCTATCTACACCAGCAATAGGCTACATACCGTCACTTATGGAGCTTGAAGTTCCTTTCAATTTTGTATTACAACACCTTCCAACAATTCGAATTTATCCCGCCAGAAATTTCGTTATCAAACCTCGAATACCAACGGAGTTGCTTTCAAGTTCATTGCTTGAGAAGAAGGGTTTTCTCCGGTTGCAAACCAACTGAAGAATGCAAGAAAGCTCTCATAACCCTAACATTCTCCAAGGTAACTCTACAAACTAGCCTGCCACCACATTAAATACGTTGCTCTGTCGCCTTGATTGCAAGGAGCTCACCACATTTACTATTTCGCAATACATGTGGCCACTATAATGTAATACCAAAACATACAACCATTGCCTAATGTGTTATAATCATAAATCACACCTTACACAAACCTTAAAACATGCCACATAGTATATATATCCTTATATTTACTTTGCTATAAATATCACACAAACTTTCAATATATGACTTTTTGAAATCCCTCAATAATGCCTGTTATCGCACAAGTTGTAGGTTGGGCAAAACCTGACCCAACCACTAAATGGTGACAACTAAGAGGTCACCTACCCACTGTCTCCTTAGACAAGTGTCCTTGTCACTTTAGAGGTGAGGTAGTCACCTCAAGGGGGAATCCCGGTGACCCTAGGAGGAAAGAGATGGAGAAAGATGAAGATGGAGATGAAGTCCCTAGAGGTCAAGTGTAAATGGTATGAAAGGGTTGGAATGAAGTCTTGGGAAGGTCAAAGGGTTGCCAAGTATGTTGAGTAGTCTACAAATGGTGAAATACCTGCCCGAGACACAAGAAAAACTACTTTGCAATGATGTATGTTAGTTGGATCAACAAGTTAAGATTGCTGTCCCTAATTTGCAGCAATAGATAACAGTATATATCAACAATAATATGGTACTATAAGCTGCACAATAAATGCTAGAGATCAAGTAGAAGATACAGGAGAAAGACTAGTTAATGACTAGCTAAACTCAAGATGAAAACCAATATTTGAGCAAGAAAAGATAAGGCTATTGTGAATACTTGTTTGCAGCAAATTATATCAGCCTTATGGCTGTAACATTCAATGTATTACAGCAAGAAAATCAGCCACTGAAAACCCTTCAAACTTTGCCAATAAATGCGCTAGACCAAGAAGAATAAGTATGCAAATTTTGAGTGAATTCCAATGGTTGATTAGGGAGTTATTAAGTAAATGATTTCGGGTTTCTGCAGCCCTAATGGCCGAAGATGCTTTTTTATAACAGCAGCAATAAGTATCCCCTTGATGAGGACGCCCTAGTGGCTGTGAGGTGCCCAAGGCACAAGGAACACAATCCAAGTTGCAAGAAGTAAAAATTACAAGAAATCATGTTTCCTAATGCAATATTTTGTTTCACCAATGCAAGACTAGTGCCTTTAGTTATGGGTTAATGGGCTCAAAAAGAAAGAGCTAGGGTTACTAAATCCTTGGGGGTGTAAACCCTCTTACTTCCCAAGGCAAGTAGCTTTTCTAGGGTTTGAAGATGAGGGGTGTAAATCCCCTTACTTCCTCAACTAAACCCTTGCAAAATAACTTTAAAAGCTTAACAATTATGGTGGAAACTAGGATAGGGGTGTATATCCTTATACTCCCTATCTAGCTTTGGCCAAAACAACCTTATCTTGAATTACAAATGATAATGACAAAGTAAAGAGACCATACCATTCAAGAAAAAACATTAGCATGCCAAAGTAAACCTCCACAAAAGCAAGAGAATGACCTCCTAGAGATAGCGCACCATCATCATCATCAAAACATAACCAAAAAACATTATTTCATAGCACAAGAGACAAAATAATCCCAAGTGTAGCGAAAATTTCAAACCAATACTTCTCACAAGAGGGAGAGTTATGATAAAATGAGATCTTATGATCTTTTATTTATACAAAATGTCACCAAGGTAACTTGTCCACATAATTAGGGGTAAACCACAAGACTAAGGGTCAACAACCCTAATCTTGCCCCCTTAACAAAGTAATATTAAACAATTCATCTAAAATTCACTTTTTCCCATAAGAGAACCCTAATTTTAGAAGGATGTCACACCTTTAGGGGACGTTTTGACATTAGGAGCAAGTCGTTGGTGTAGGAGGAGGGTGGCTAGCCTTGCCAAAGTTACATGTCAAGTGTCCAAGTTACTTCCTTCATGGTCAAAGCCCAATTCTCCTCAAAACGTCCAAGTGCCAATGCATCAACCACACCACCAAACCCTAACCCCCCCTAGGTGACGTCATGCCTCTAGAAATGATGTTTTGCCTCTCCTAGGCAAAACGTTTGGCATGTGGGGGCTAGGTTATGTTGTCCAAGTCATCTCTTAGGCCTTCCAAGTTTAATTTTTTTCATCCAGCAAGCAGACCCTTGGCGTCCACCCGTGAGTTTCAAGCCCCATGGAAGCCCAAGCTAGGCTTGTTCTTCCAAAATTGTCCACCAACTAGGTCCTGCAAAGACAAATAAGCACGCCCTCCAAGTATCTCAAGTCATAACATCATGATTGTTGTTGATTGCAACTTCACGAGACATCCTCCAGATCGTTCTCCTCTGGACTGAGTTGAGACATATGTGAGAGATAGCCCAAGTGTTCTGTGTGCCCATGTGATGGGTGTGCGTCAGACTTTGGACTGAGTTGTTATGACGTGTGGTCTCTTGTCTACTCCTCTGGACTGAGTTGAGATGACTTGAGATGGTCTCCTGCCTTGTACTCCTCTGGACTGAGTTGAGTCAGCTTGAGATGGTCTCCTGCCACTCCTATGGACTTAGTTGAGTCGGTTTGAGATGGTGCTCCAGATGGTACTCCTGTGGACTCGGTTGAGTGATCTGTTGAGTGTGACGTCCCCGTGGCTGAGCACAGGTGGACGTGTCCCTAGTGGCTGAGCACTAGAGGATGAGAGAGATCCTTGCTATATTGTCTGAGAGTAAGATTTACTTGTAACCCTAATTATGTTGTGAAGGGTGCAAGTCGGCCCCACCATGTGAAAGATAATTAATATTGTGTAATGATTAAATATATTATTGAGTTCATGAGGTCGGCCCTATTGTGCCAATAGACACACCTTTTGCTGTGTCAGTTCTTGTATAAATAAAGGTGAATCTCCATCGAGGATCACACACTCTCACTTGTCAACTTAGAATTTCAGCAAGTGCATGTATGACTGAAGTGCGCACTTCTCTTGGGCGCTAGGTTCTAGGTTTTTGTAAGTACCCTCTTGTGTGCTAAGGTCTATGGTGTGGGGGGACTTCTCTTGAGAATATAGCAAAGGATTGCTGGGTTTTTCCCTTGTTTTAGAAAGGTTTTCCCAGGATATTTCTTGTGTTCTTGTGCATGGTTATTCTTCTTGTGATCTTGGTTATTACAACACTTGTGTATGGTGTTGTTGCATTTGTTTATGGTTCAAGTACATGCTAAATGAAATAAACTACATGTGCATGGGTTAAGCATTAAAATTCAACAATTATAAGTGAATCCAATCAATAAATGAGCCACCTAAACATGTGCATCAAAGATCACTATATCAAACAATTAAGTGCTCAAAGACATTATGCAACTTCTCAAGCTTGAATATGGGAGGGTTGACGAGGTGTCCTATTGGGTAGATCTTGCCCTAGGTCAAGGAGAGTTTCCAAGAGATCCCTCTCTACGCCATGTAAAGTGGGTGAAGTGGTTGGGGTCAAGACTCAATGGGCATAGGGCTATGACATACAAGAGGTCGTAGTGTTTCATTCATGGGTACTTTTGTAGAGGGTGTGTGGTACCTTCATTTGCAAATGCACTTTTTCCAAGCCCATTATTTTGCCATTCTTTCTTTCTTTCATAAATTTAAGGAAAAGTTGAAGGCCACTGCCCTGGCGTGGTGTCCAGATAATGGCAGTGTCACCCACAAATACCTAGTGGAAATGAGAAGGCTGTTTCATGATGAGACCCCCTTTCTCTCAACCATGCAACTGAGAGCCATAACCTTGGCTTGGTGACCAGATGATGGTAATGTCATACCACTAGATATTCATGGACATGATAGGTTGGCTCGTGATGAGACCTCCTATCCTCCAACTAAGCTTTTAAGCATTCTTAATCATATTTCTTGTGGGTCCCCCTTTTCTCAAGGATAAGCGTTTCATTGCTTTCTTGGGTGATCCTTGGGCATAGAATCTAGAAGGTTTATATATAGGATTTTATCTTTTACCCAACATCAATCCCTCTAGGCCTTCAACCCCTACCGATAGAATGAGGGACAACCCCTTCTTGGGTCAATACACCCTAAAATCCCAAGAGATAAGGAAATGGGGGGGGGGATAGTGATGGAAAGTGGTTAGTATGGTTGGAAACAATACGATGGCTCTTCAAGGGAGTTCCTAGTAGCAAACCCATCCCCAAGGAAGACCACTTACTAGGGAAGAATGTCGACTACCAAGGTGAAGCAGGGCAAAAGGCATAATGCCCAAGCATATATCATGAAATCTAAAGCAATCTAAGATACAACGTACTCAACTGGCTTAAATATTGAAATGATGCTCACCATAATATTAACTTGTACCTCATGGAGCAAGGCTCACTGCGTTTCGGAAGCCAATTGATGTGGTGGATACAATCTGAAAATCTGCGACCTCTGTGGTGGTGAGAAGTGTTTCCATTTGTGCAAAAGGATACTGTTGGTCATGTAGTCTCTTGACACTCCATATCTGCAACCTGAGGGCCTCGAGACATAATCTCTTTAGTTATCCACAAAATGGGGATAACAATGCCTAAATTGTGTTCACAATGCCCTGCATTGAAACTCATGCCAAATATTCATGCTTGTATATAGAACATTTAATGAGAATTGCTGAATGGTATATGTATAATCATAACTCCATCAAGATTTTAGAATAACTCTTCATCAATGGGTATGAATTATTGCCCAATCATGTCACATATATAAAATCATACTGTTTCAATCCAATAGATAACTTTCCTAGTGTGACCCCTGCCTAACCTAGGCAAAGTGAAGTAAAATGTGCAACTTTTTAGACTTGCAATCATTTTGGGCCATATATTGGGTCAACAAAAAGAACTTGTGAGTAAGTTAGTTTCAAGCTTTGGAGAATAAGGTATCTTCTTTGTGTAAGTGGTGGTTTTATATTTGTACAACTTCTATGTGTGGTTACATGTTCTAGGTGCACCATTGGAGGTTTTATTTGCAGGATTATGGATGATAGAGACAATATTAGGACCCTATAAAGGAACAGATACCTTAATGGAAAGGACTAAAGTTGTAGGTTGCTTCCCTACTTTTAGTATCCTTTTGTGTTGCTTACCTCCAAGATAAAAACATTATGCAGTCTACATCAATCGATTAGGTGTATTTGTAGATAGTCTTTGGCAGGGGTCATCCTAGAATATTGCCTTGAGTAGATGATCTAGATTGACCCTCTCCACCACAAGATTGTAGATCTAACCACTGAATTAGGGTTGTTATATGGCACAACAGTTTGGTTGCTTATAGTCCCCTAATCTTCTTTCAAAATGCTCTCTGAAATTGCATGTATAACTCCATAGCTCAAACGAATAAGGCACTGGTCTTCGTTTCATCCATTACCACCAAAACCATTTTTAATCACCCTTTCATTTTTGTTCGTAGTTGCTGAGTTCTCTTTACTCCCATTCATACTACACAAAGTGAACATCGTAACCCATAGGGAAGTCCCCCTAGGCTAGGAACCTATTCCTCAGTTTAAAGTGAAGAAGAGAGGTAGTGAGGTGACAATGGCCAACCTCTTAGTTCTCTATAGGTTAGTGCCTATCTTTGGACTTTAATCTAAAGGTGCTAGTTTGTGAGGTAACACAGATCACCATTTTTTTCATAGGAGAGGAGATTGAGATCACTAGCACTTATACTTATTTGGTGGTACAATTCTTAGGGCCTCGCTTCAGCTTGTGGCATGCTCTTTAGCCTTGGGTCAACAAGGGGCACAGATCCTTAGTCGTCCTTGAGAGACTGTGTTTTCAGCATCACTTTCACGACGTTCCATCCAAGCTGCCCCTCATGGATACCCTTGTCCAACGCATTGTACTTTATGGCTCAAAGGTTTGGGGGCCTTATTTGCTAGAGGCTGATTGTGCTTCAGTCAAGTGAGTGCAAACCCTTCTCCTTCAATGCATCATCAAATGCAAGAAGACAGTGCCACAACACATCATTCTTGTAGAGTACCATGCCCAATGCTTCCGACTTGAGACTGTGTTCAACTTTGTTTCCCTTAAGCATCGCATTCGAAGTTTAGCCAACTCGAAAATGGGTTGGGATTAGTATCTATACTTGGGCTATCGTTCTTTGAAGTCCCTTGCTCTATCTAGCCCCCCTATTCGTACCAAGTGTTGGTTTGTAGGGTCTCAGATCTTTTAGAGTCGGTTGGTATTTCAATAGATCGTCTTCCCCTATTCAGATATTCCCTGGATGTGTTGATGATTGCAACTATGTGAGACATTCTCTAGCTTACAAACCTGACAGATGTTGATCATTACAGCTATGTGAGACAATTCTCCAGCTTACAAACCTGAGAGAAAGCCCCTGAGAGGGGTGTGTGGTTCCTATCTGAGACAGAGCTGGAACGTAGAGATGGCCTCCTNCTTACAGAGAGTTGAGAAGAACTCCAGATGATTCTCCTGTGTAACGCAGTGAGAAAGGAGATTTGCAGAGTTGGACGTGCCTGTGGTTGAGCACAACGTGAACGTGTGAAATCCCAAAGTGCTGGGTGCATCGTCATGAGAACAAAAATGAAGATGTATTAGCCTCTTCTGAGTAGAAGAGTTGATGAGAAACTCCAGATGACTCTCCTGTGTAATGCAATGGGAAAGGAGATATGTTGAGTGGACGTGCCTGTGGATGAGCACAAGTGAACGTAATCCTAGTGGTTGAGCACTAGTGAAGAAGTGGTTCTTCTGTGTAATGCAGTGAGCCAGGGATATGGACATCCCTATGGATGTGCCCCTAGTGGATGAACACTAGTGGGTGTACAAGATCCCTTGCTATATTGTTCAAGAGTCAGACCTGCCTGTAACCCTAATTGTAATGTAAAGGGTACAGGTCGGCCCCACCTTAATGTGACTAGTAATTAATGTAAAAGATAATTAATCTGGTTAATATTAATTATATTATAAGATAGAGAGGTCGGCCCTGTTGTGCCAATAGACACTTCTGTTGACAGGTTCAGTCTAGTATAAGTAAAGGTAAATTCCCCATTGAGGAATCATATCTTTCACATGAGTTTGGAAATTTCAGCAAGTTCCTTGGGAAAAGTGTGCACCTCTCTTGGGCACTAGTCTTCTAGGGTTTGAGCACCCTCTTGTGTGCTAGGTTCTATTGGTGGTGAACGTCTTTCTCTTGAAGAATATAGCAAAGGATTTTGGCTGGGTTTTCTTCCCTTGTTGAGAAGGGATTCCCAGGATACTTCTTGTGTTCTTGTGCATGGTGTTTCTTCTTGTGATCTTGGTTGCTGCAACTAATTGTCTATGGTTTAAGTAAAATGCTAAAATGGATTGAACTTCATGCTTAAGCCTAGCTTATTAAAAATCAATAGGATGCACCTGACCACCTCTTACCTACTAGATAAGAGTTGAATAGGACCTGTTATCCCCATTTTGTGGATAACTAAGGAGATTATGTCTCAAGGTCCCTCAGGTTGCAGATATGGAGTGCCGAGAGACTACATGACCAACAATACCCTTTTGCACAGATGGAAAACCCACTCACCGCCACTGATGGTCACAATTTTGCAGATGGCATCCACCACACCAGTTGGCTTTCGGGAGGCATTGGGTTTTGCTCCATGAGGTACAGGTCATTTTTATGGTGAGCATCATTTCAATATTTAAGCCAGTTGATTATGTTGTATCTTAGATCACTCTTGATTTCGTGATATTTGCTTGGACATTATGCCTTTTGCTGTGCTCGACCTTGGTGGTTGACATTGTGCCCTAGTAAGTGGTCTTCCTTGGGGATGGGTTTGCTATTGGGAAATCCCTTAATGAGCCATCGTACCGTTCCCGACCATACTTACCATTTTCCATCATTTTTCCCCTCCGTTTCCTTATCTCTTGGGATTTTAGGGTGTATTGACCCAAGAAGGGGTTGTCCCTCATTCGATGGGAAGAAGGGCTAAAGGCCCATAGCGGTTGGTGTTGGGTAAAAGATAAAAGACATATATGAACCTTCCAGATACTTTGCCCAAGGATCACCCAAGAAAGCAATAAAACTGTTATCTTTGAATAAAAGGGGACCCATAATATAACAAAGAAATGCCTGAAAGGTAGATTGAAGGATAGGAGGTCTCATCACGAGGCGCCCTATCACATCCATGGATATCTAGTGGTATGACATTGCCATTATCTGGTCACCAAACCAGGGCAATGACTCTTAGTTGCATGGCTGAGAGAAAGGGGGTCTCATCATGAGCCAATGGGTTTGCTACTAGGAACTCCCTTAAAGAGCCATTGTACCGTTCCCGACCATACTTACCAAATTTCCATCATTGTTCCCCTCCATTTTCTTATCTCTTGGGATTTTAGGGTGTATTGTCCCAAGAAAGGGTTGTCCCTCATTCTATGGGAAGAAGGGGCTAAAGGCCCAGAGGGGTTGATGTTGTGTAAAAGATAAAAGTCTTATATAATCCTTCCAGATGCTTCGCCCAGGGATCACCCAAGAAAGCAATGAAATGCTTATCTTTGAGTAAAGGGGACCCACAATATAATAAAGAATGCTTAAAAGGTTAGTTGAAGGATAGGAGGTCTCATCACGAGCCGACCTATCATGTTCATGAATATCTAGTGGTATGACATTACCATCATCTGGGCACCAAACCAGGGTAATGGTTAGTTGCATGGCTGGGAGAAAGGCGGTGTCATCACGAGCCAACCTTCTCATTTCCATTAGGTGTTTGTGGGTGACATTTCCATCATTTGGTCACCACGCCAAGGCAGTGACCTTCAACCTCTCCTTATGCTATATTGAAAGAAAATACAAAGAAAGATAAAAGGCAATTGATGGGCTTGGAAAAAGTGCATTGCAGACGAAGGTACCACACACCCTCTACAAAGGCACCCATGAATGAGATACCACGACCCCTTATATGTCATGAGCCCTATGCCCATTGAGTCTTGACCCCAACCACTTCATCCACTTTACATGGCTTAGAGAGGGATCTCTTGGAAACTCTCCTTGACCTAGGGCAAGATCTACCCAATAGGACGCCTCGTCAACCCTCCCATATTCAAGCTTGACAAGTCGCATAGTGTCTTTGAGCTGTTAATTGTTTGATATAGTGATCTTTGATGCACATGTTTAGATGGCTTATTTATTGATTGGATTCACTTGTCATGATGTTATGACTTGAGATCCTTGGAGGGCGTGCTCATTTGTCTTTGCAGGGCCTAGTTGGTGGACAATTTTGGGAGAACAAGCCTAGCTTGGGCTTCCATGGGGCTACAAACCCACAAGTTGGGTGCCGGGGGCCCACATGTCGGATGAGAGAGATCAAACTTGGAAGGCCTTGATGATGACTTGGACAACATAGCCCAACCCTCACTTGCCAAATGATTTGCCCAGGAGGGGCAAAACATCCTATTTTTGAGCTTGACGTTATGCTTTTGGGGCTAGGGTAGGGTGGTGAGGTGCCACTTTTTTGACACATGGATGTTTTGAGGAGAAGAGGGTCTTCACCATGACGAGAGTAGTTAGATGCCTTATATGTGGCCTTTGGAGGCCTACCCATGCTTCTCCAACACCAACGATTTCCTCAAAGTGGCAAAACGTCTCCTAAAGGAGTGACGTCCTCCTAAATTAGGGTTTAATTTGTGCAAAAAGTGAAATTTTAAGTGAATTGTTTAATATTACTTTGTTAAGGGGGAAAGATTAGGGTTGTTGACCCCTAATCTTGTGTTTTACTTTTTAATTTATGGACAAACTATGTTAGCTACTTGTAGTAAAAATAGAGATCATAAGATCTCATTTTGAAACATAACTCTCCTTCTTGTGAGAGACTTGGTCTGAAATTTTCGATCCTCTTGGCTCTTTTATCTCTTGTGCACTTGTGTATGGCTATGCTTATGAATGGTTGATGGAAGAAGGGATGCGCTAGCCTTGGAAGGCTATTCTATTGCTATTCTAGTGGATTATCTTGGCATTTTTCCTTGAATTGGTATGTTTTTTTACTTTCTTGCTATCATTTGTTTCAAGTCAAGGTTATTGTGCTAGGAACTAGGTGGGAAGTATAAGGGCATACACCCCCACCTTAGTCTTTATCAGTTTATGCTTCATCTTATTGCTTAGACAAGGGTTTGCTAAGAGAAGTGGAAGGGCATACACCCTCTTAGCCTAAACCGTAGCTTAGAGAAACTTGCCTTGGGAAGTAAAAGGGCTTACACCCTCAAGGAGGTAGATTCTCTAAGTTCCTTTGACTTTGTTGCCGTCCTTATACACACTTGCAAACGTGGACTAAGTCTCAATCCACTTAGTGTGTCCTCGGAGACACAATGTGTAAGTTCAAGCCCACTGTCACCTCGACTTGAACTTCTTTCGTCTAGGTTTACTCCTAGGGAAGCCAAGGGGGGTAGACCCTAGTTACTATGTGAGTTAAAAGATTATGTCTAGGAGTCAATTTTAGTTGGTTAAAGGTCTAGGGGGATCTAGCCTATATGAGAGTCAACAATGCAAATGCAAACTTTCAATGCAAAAGCAAACCTTTCCCTAAGTCAACTAAGACTAATGCCTAAGGTTGGGTAATGGGGTCAACTAAGTTAAAGGGATTAAGCTTTACAAAGGATTACAAATAGATAGCAAAAAAAACTTTACAAGATTCTACAATTTGATACAAAAGAATTAGTTTATACAATTGGACTAGATACAAGTAAATGATACAACCATCTATACAAATGAATTTAAAGAATACTAAAGATACAACAACTATTAACAAGATGAAATGGGCAAGCACTAACTAACTTGACTTATTTGTGCAGGGAAAGGAAAGAGCATTCACGAGATGATCACCACAACACAACAAGCCAACACAACCAAACAATGAAGTGCCTCTAGAAGATGCACAACTTCAAGGGGTGGTTTCAATGGTATCAACACATGAATTACAAGCCCAAACAAGAAATGCCTCCAAAGGATGCACAACTTCAAGGGGAACTAGTTAATCATCCACAAGAGCTCAAATAACTTAAATTAAATGCTTCCAAATTTAAAGAGCATTAAACCATCAAAAGATTAATAGATTATACCAAGTTAAGGTGGATTAAGTTTTATGATTGTTTAAGTTGATTAAGTTAAGGTGTGAATCCTAAAACTATGTGACTTCCCTAAAACTCTCCCCGCTTATACCAAAAAGATTGTTGGGTGCTCAAGAAGTGAGGCAAACAAGGCCACACCCTAGTTCCACAGGTCAATCCGGGAACAAAATTACTCCACAAGGGAGACACCTAGTGCCGTGAGACCATCCCTGATCTAGCACCCCCTGCCTCTTCCTTAAGTTCCTTTTTTGATGGCAAAGTTGAAACGATTGAAGGTGATTTAATTAACTAGATAAGTTGAAGCCTCAAGAATTATTAAGGTAAATTGAACTTTAAATATTATGTTGAGTTAAGTTAAATTAAGTGCTTGCAAGTAAAGTGAAATAGATTGCTTAGACTTGAAAAAGATTAAGTGATTAAACTTGAAAGCAAAATAAGTACTTGAAAATAAAGTTATGCTTGAAAAACACAAGTAAAGTTACTATGCCTCCACGGCTTAAGCAATGAAAAGTAAAGAGCTTCTAAGATCTAAACCATATACAAGCAATAAACCATAACTAAGTTCCTAGCCTTACGATATAGGATGGTTGGCTTTGCCAAACTCTTTCCTAGGTGTAGGCAAACAATAAAAATATAATGCAAAAAATTAACTTTGCTTGAGAAAAACAAGCCCTAGAGACTCTCTTGGGCTTGATTTCAATGAAAATGAGAGATAGAGAGAAGTGGGTACTTGTTACCCCAACTTAGGAGGAGTTTGCTTGACTTTAGATTCCCCCAAATGGGCTGTTCCTGCACGTTTCTGTCACAAATCAGCAAATAAAACTTGTTGGAAAAGCTGCAGAATTGACTAAAAATCTGCAGAAAGTTTATGTTAGTGGAAACTAGAAATTTTAAGTATAAAACCAGCAGTATATATATTCGTTTTTGGTCTATTTCAGAACACAAATCCACCCATGTATAGAAGAATATGAACAAAAAAGCATAACAAAAAATACTAGAGGTTTTAAGTAGATAATGAAGAAGATTCCCAAATCTGAAATCTAACTTCAAACCCTTGGGTCAGCTAAAAATTTCTTGAAACAATGCTACAGAAAAGAGAAAGGGGTGAGCACATTGATGTAATAAAACAAAATATTTTGTTAGATCTACAAGATATACTCACTAGGTCTATGATAATACTACCAAAAGATCTACCCAAACAAAATACTTTGTTTGGGATCCCTACTCTAGATCTACAACAAATGAAAACAAGAAACAACAAGAACAAAATCACCTCATTAAACGATATGGCACCAAGAATACTCTTCACACCATGTATCCTCCAAAGTTTGCTGTCTTAGAAGCAAGCTAGGACAAATACTTGCCCAAATTTGAGAAAAGAAAGAGAGAGCAAGGAGAATGAGAGAGAAGAGTGGGAGAGAAGGAAGAGGAGAGGAGAGGAATGGGTAGAATAACCATGCACTGAAAGAGATCATGTTAAAATGACGTAGGGAAGGCTCTTATTTATATTTGGGAGCCAAGAGTTACCCCTCTTGGATGCTCTCCAAGTGTCAATCACATAGCAATATTGAGCATCTCAAGAAGGGGGGCGCACTTCCTAGGGTTTTAGTCACCCAGGGTTTTGGAAATGAGTTGGCAAGTGTTGAAAAGTCAATAGATGAGTTGTAGGGTCTAGGGAGGCGCACCAAGGGAGAGAAAGAGTCTCTCTTTAATTATTTTTGATTTTTTAGAGATTCTCCAGAAGGGGGGCGCACTTCTCTAGGGGAAAAGGACGCTTTAGCTTAATGGCTAGGTGAGGGGGTGAGGTAAAGATTGGGAAAGGGTTAGGATAGCTTAGGAAAATGTTTGGATAAGTTCTTCCACTCTTTCTTTAATTAATTTGTTCATATTACAAAAATTTGGCAAGTTTGACTTTGTCAATTCCAACAATTAAATTGCTATCTTAGACCGACTTAGAATCCTCATGGACAAACACCTAGCAAAACTTGTCCATTTGAGCTGAAACTTTCTCCAAGGTTGTAGGGAGTCTCATTCCATTTCTTTTGAGCACAAATATCCCTATCAAAATTCCAAGGATCCAATTTTTACAATTTTTATAAAAAATTAATTAAAATTACTATTAAATGGGTAATTTAAAAAAAAAAAAAAAACTATCTAGACTTGACGAAATTCTGCAAGACTCTAGAAGATGTCTAGCATGACCATTTACAATATTCCTAGACACTAGCTACCATAGGGCTCGACCATTAGAGCGTCTTTCACCACTTTGGAGAATTATTGTGGGAGTGAAAAACTCAAGGGAAATTAATAAGGTTCGTTAGGCCAAATTAATAACCTGAGGAAAAAAAAACACTTGATGAAAGGAACTCCTCTAATGATAAAGTCCCAGGCAACTGACCTAAACTATGATCCATGCAGACCCGTTACATTATAATCCCACGCAGGGGAGCGGAAATTCCAATTACAAAAATACGTGCTGAAGGCCAAAACTGCCTTGTAGAACCAAAAAGTCTTAAAACTAGTAGCACCATCAGGTACATATCATCATGGCACATGGTGTTGACCCCGTAGTTGAAATAGGTGGTCAACAGACTCCATTAACCCAATAGTAAAGACACTAGTCATACTCTTTTTTGCATTGGAGATATAAAATCATTGCCTTGGGAAATGTAATTTTTGACCTTTTGAAAGTTCTTTTGCTTGAAGTTGATTTGTCTCATCGAGAGGAGTTTTTCCCCACTAGGGCATCCCCTCTCTCCCAATACTCTAATTGCTGTTACAAACTTTAACCTACAGCCATTAGGGCTGCATAACCCTAGCTATTAACACTCTCATAACTCCTAAACTAACCCTAGACTAGCTCTCTAACTTTGCTCATTTACTCTACTAACTAGGGTGCATCTTTTGAGCTATTTTTTGGCAACTTTTCATGGTTGATTTTGCTGCTGCTTGCCACTAAATGGTACAGCCATAAGGCTGCAATTTTCTGCAGAAAACACATGTTTACAAAAACCATCTTATCTAGCTTCTTAAGTGCCAAATTTCAGCCTATATTCATTGCTAAGTTTGATGTTGATTTACCTAACTAGTCTAGATCTTTATATGTTGATTTTAGGTGTTTGTTTGCTGATATAAGCTGATATCTACTGCTGCAAATTAGGGACAACAAGCCTAAGTTGCTGATCCAAGTAACATATATCATTACAAAGTGTGTTTTCTTGTGTCTCGGGCAGGTAAAATCATCTGAAAAAGTACTATACTTGTGGGGCAACAATTACTTGACTTGCAAGGCATCTCTCCCTACCTTTCATTCCACTTAGAATTGGCCTCTGGGGGCTTTACTTCCACTTTCCTCCATCTCCATCTCAATCCCCCTAGGGTCACCGAGATCGCCTCCCTAGAGTGACCTAGTCGCCCTTGAATTGCAGGACCTACATCGAGGTGACATTTGGTGTAGGATTCCCAAGTTGTAGCACTTGCCTTGTGGTTGGGTCGCTTTGCCCAACCTACAACTTGCGCTATAATAGGACCATTCAAGATGACATTTATAGGTAGTTTGTGTCGGCCATGTGGACAAACCCAGAGAGCTTTTTACATCCAAAGATGGCATTTTGTGCTGAGCACTTCATGGAGGTGAGGGACAAACTCATTATCTGCCCCCCATATACTTCTTGTGATTGGGTACACTCTCTTCGTATTCCCCTAGGCTAGTTTCGAGTGGGCTTGCATAGATTTCGAGTTGAGACGGATGACCAATCGTCTGAGTAGATAGGATCTGCTAGCTATGTCATCTTCGAGGGGTCAAGTCAGAGGAACACTTCATCTTTCGTTGCTCCATCTTCTATGAGATACGACGACAGTTCCATTGTCTGTTCAGGGAACCTCGTACCCTCTCCAGTTTCTTTAGGTACCTCGACCACAGATGCCTGGCCTTGTACATGCAAGAGGCCATCCAACTATGGGCCCATACTCTTCAACCTCCTCCTCAACTAAATTCCACCTACATGATTACTTCCTTCTTTACAGTGCTTCCATCAATGAGGGGCACAAGAGATAGATAGATAGTAGCATTGATTCGAGCTCTAGATCAAATTTGAGCAAAATATGGCTAACATTTGGTGTAGGCTGATGTAGATTATTAGTAAGAAGCTGTAAGATTAAGAAGCCATTATCCTAATTTGAATTTTTTGGTGACCAAAAACCTTGCACTTGTGCTTCAAATTGGTCACTTGACATCATCTGTTGTTCCAATATCATCATACTTTCACCATAAGCATTTGCCAATGAACAATCACACTCCATTTCTCCTAATCACAATCCTCCCTCGTGACTTTTGCAAATGCCATTTTTATAACATCAACAAGATCAGACGGAGAGAAAGGTTTCTCCTTGAATTTCATTACTCCTTTTGTAGTTCTATATGCCACCATATGGCTTGTTATTTCCCCTGCATGAGAAAAGTTCGGTTTCTCTGGCTTGTTGTATTGTATTCATATACGTGGCATTTTTTTCCTGATGAGGGACAATCTTTAGGCTCTCAATAACACCATTACAAAAGCTAGACCAAGAGATTAAATTGCCTATAGTTCCAGTAGTAGTGTTCAAGTATACAATTGAGTTAATCATGATTGCCATACATATTGACTAATCTAGTGTTGGAATTGTCAGTTCCTTGGTTAAGAGACTCAACATTGAAGCAAGGGTAAATGCACCAAGTCCAAATGGGAGGGCCATAGTTCGTGGTGTAAGATGCCACAAATGTCCTTGTTGGTCTTATTGAAGCAAGGGTAAATGCACCAAGTCCAAATGGGAGGGCCATAGTTTGTGGTGTAAGATGCCACGAATGTCCTTGTTGGTCTTCATCAATTGGGCCATGTGTCGAGTGAATAACGATAGATGTTGCTCAACATAGGAGGCGCCTAACCTCATCGGGCCACATGTCATGGCTAAATCATAGATGCATAGTTGTGTTGAACACATGCTCCATGCCGTCAATAATTGAATTTAGAAAAGAATCCGTTCTCTCCATCGAAGGGCCAACAACCTCATGCAGATCGGTAGTAGATGAACAATTAGTGGGTGTAGATGCAATGTATATGGTAGAGACATATACAAAAGTTTAGGAAGGTTCGACACACTTTCAACTTTATGTGGGGAGTTTATTGAGGTTCAATGACCCATGGTGATTAATACCAATCTTCGTGCCCAACAAGCACATAAGCAGGTGCAAGCCAATCGACTGGAAGAGATTCTTAACATCTATCAAGTGCATGTCACAGTGGAAGCGACACTCCATAATGAATCTAAAAGTTTTGGTCAACTACTTGACTGCCTTGAGTTGAAGTCCCATGTTGTGCATTCGAGGCTCTTGATTGTGCTTCAAGACTAGGGCCAAAAGATGTATTGCTAGATGTACTATTTGAGAATTTGAGAAACAAAAGGTATCATCTGTTGCAACGCTCTTGAAAAGTCAAAGCCATCTTGGCTCCCACCTATTCTTGGAAACATGTTATTTAGATCCTCACCATGCTCTCCCAGTTGCTTTGCCATTCTATTGATATAATTGTTAATGGTTAGAGTTCGAAGAAGTTGGGACATGATCTCCCCAACGACAACTCTTCCATTGTTGGGACGTCTCCCACAAGCCATGCTACCAAACATCTAAGAGTCAAGAGAGATCCCTTTGGTTTCCTAGTTCAAAATGACCTATTTATTGAAAGCAACTTCATCTAGCATACAACGCAAAAAATACAAGATAACTCTCGTGTTCCAAATTTTGATGACCTTGTTCGTACTCCTTATTTCAGTTTGTGAAGAAGTTAAAATCCTCCTTTGGATTTGGTTGATTTGGTTGCATTGTACTATATCTAGATTCAGATTGCTTCTCGACACTTTCATCAGAAGGATGAAGCTCCACTCTAGGGTATACAGGCACTTTTGCAATCTCAGATGAGGCCAAAGGTGGTTAAATGATGTCAAGCACATTAACACCTTTGATTGTAGGTAGTTCTTTAGAATGAGAAGATGGTTCTAATATTTTATGGGGTTGCTTCCCCAAAGCTTTAGAAGGGCCTCAATAAAAAAAATAGTCCTCAACCTCTTGGGGTTTCACAAGGCTCTCCACCACCATCAAGGTAACCTCCTCCATTGCAACATCAGAGCTAAAACGTGGAACCCAATTGTACAATGAAAGAATTTCCATGCGCTCTTTGTCTTGCACAACCCTATTCATTCGAGAAGGGTCGAGTATGGAGAGCCATGCTTCCATTAGGGGATTGAGCCACAAATCACTTAGGTTTTGAATCAATTAATGGGATGAAATCTTGCGTAGGGCTACTATCATGAGATTTATTATGTCAACAATAAGCTTTCCGCTCATATAGAGGATTATCAACAGATTGGCCTCTTTTAAATTTGATTCCTTTAGATCAGGGTGATCTAGGAGAAGTATCTCTCAAATTATGCTTGATCCCATACCTTGCATTATCTCTAGCAACAACATTGTCATTGAAATTGATCTACGACTCCCATCCATACGGCCATCAAATGTACTACTACTGTATGGTGTGGGCTTGTCTTGGCTGTTGTGTGTATTGTTGGGGCCATAGATGGTATCCAACACATCTTCCAGAAGAGTTAAACTCTTACTTGTCACTCCTCTTTCTTTAATATGCAGGCTATCCTCTTCTCTTAATGACAACTCCCCTCTACATTTTGAATTGTGAGCCCTATCTTTCTTTACTGGTGTCTCTATTCTACATTTGTAGGTCCTCTCTTTCTCACCTAGTGGCCCTATTCCACATTTGCAGGCCCTCTCTTTCTCACCTGGCGGCTCTTTTCCATGGACGCGGGCCCTTTCTTTCTCTCCCGACGACTCTTTTCCACTGACATGGGTCCTCTCTTTCTCTCTTAGCGGATATTTTCCATAGTCACATTTCTTTTCATGCATTGTGTCCTTCCTTTGCTATTTGAAAACTTAGTAAAAGTTATGTCTTTACAAATGCACCTTTTAATAATTACGTTAGTTCCCTAGGTCCCATAGTCTCGGCATATATATTATATTATTCTTATGGTGACCTTTCACATAAAGTTATGTCTTTACGAATGCACCTTTTAATAATTACATTAATGTCGTAGGTCCTATAGTCTAGGTATATATATTATATTAGTAATGATGTTATTTTATATACATAACAGCATAAATAGTTAATAAATGTATATATGGATGCACATATTGCATAAACTCATTGTGATCGGATGAAGTGCACTGATTTTTTGCTTGTTTAATACCAATACTGTTGGTATAGTTTGGAAATGTTGAAGCGACATCTGTAGTTAATGGTTACAAGGAATACAACCAGAGAGTTCTACATAAGCATAAAATTGTTAGAATAATTTTGCGACAATGATTAAGAGAATTCAAGCAAATTGATTACTTGACTTTTCACAGCTCTGACCTGAAAAAGAATATCCAAATGCTGGAGAGCAATGGACTGACAAGACTTCGAACGATGGTGAATTTGGGTTCTGAAGTCTATGTACAGGCAGATGTGTATGTTCCTGAAAAATGTTGAAAACTGCATTTGTAGCTCTTTGATTTTGCATATCTAGATTATTCGTTTGTTGATTTAGTAACAAACAAAACATAATCTAAATAGTACTTGCATTTTATTGTGGTCCCATGAATCCACTTTTTCTCTTGAAAACCAAAAGTTATGAATGCTTTGAGTTTTAACTTTTGATTCTGTCCTCAATATTCATATGTTAACTACCCTTTTGTTTATATTTCCATCGATCTTGGATTATTGCTTGGAAATACTTTAAGATGTTCATAATTCAATTTGTTACATGACCACAGAGAATATGCATTCTTTTCTCATTACAGCTTAGTTTGGTTGGGTTCTTTCCCTTTATCCTAAAATCCCTAGTAGATTAGAATCATAAATGATAATTCTGTGGACCTTTTACTTGCTTTTTGGTAGGTCAGATTAGTTTCTTCCTCAATAAATTTCACCGAGTTTCCCTGGAAGCTTCAAAACTTTTACATTGCTCAAATTGCATTGTTATGGAGGTCAGATTTTGTGATGTCACATATTGTCATTTGAGGTTGACAGTGCTAGATGTTGCAGGGATCTTATTCATGTAATTTAGCCCTGAAAAGAACTGTTTGTTGAGAGCTCTTTGTTACCACACAAACAAGCACCTTCACTCGAAGTCCCAAAGATGGGTGCTAATCTTGTGGAACTAGGAGGCTGGCCATTGTCACCTCACCAACTCTCCATCTGCACTTTAGGCTATGGAAAATGGAATCCTAACCAAGGGGGGCTTTAATGTGTGTAGTAGATAGTGGGAGTATGAGGAAGCTTAGCAACATAAATATAAATAGAGAAATTAAAATGGAATTTAGATGGTTAGGAGTGGTGGATAAAAGGGAGATTATGGGACGAACAAAGTTTGCTCACACAAGAATTATCCAAAATACTTGGAATATAACATAATAATCCATGTAGGAATAATGTATAAAATATGAATAGATGAGATGATATACAA
Organism: Picea glauca; assembly: GCA_000966675.3. Classification (NCBI taxonomy): domain Eukaryota; kingdom Viridiplantae; phylum Streptophyta; class Pinopsida; order Pinales; family Pinaceae; genus Picea; species Picea glauca. The sequence continues at coordinate 739,680 of JZKD02S1672933.1, read as the reverse complement.
TTGAGAATGAGGGCTCGTTTATATACCCACGCAGGGGTGACCTTAACCAATAGTCATGTCATTTGAGACATGTCCTTTTATTATTAATAGTTATTATTTATTATGTTATGAATATCTATTTATATGTATATTTATGTTCATAACATTGCCTTCCCCTTAAAAATGCTTTGTCCTCAAAGCATACTTTATGGAAGATGTATCTCTTGCTCTAGCTTGTAATTATTGTCTCATGCTTCTTCATTATTGAGTTAGTAATTGTTGAGGACTTGAGACGATAGGATCTTCTAAGCGCTGAGCAGAATTGTCGAATTGTAAAGGAGTCTGCCCATCCTAATTCGATCTTCTGCAGATTTGGGTTTTTATAGGGTTCTTGGAAAGAACTTGATACATTTCTACTCCCATGATCGTTTCTATTTTGACCCTCACTTGTAGTGTAAGTAATATTCTTTGATATAGTGGTTATTTGTTTCTGCTGATACATTGATTGGCTAAAGTATCGACTTTTGTAATTAGGATGTCGATAAGGCATCCTTGCAACTTGATCTTTACTTCTTATACTTGCATCTTTTTCTTGATTAACTTTTGGAATTGAGTCTTCTTGATATCCCTGGCTTGTTTGCACCTCGATATTTGAAAACTTCTTTACATCAGCTGGATTCGCCTCCTTTTGAGTTGTAAGGTTGATTGGGTCTGTCATCATTTCCTTATTGATTGATGATGTTTTGCGATCTATATTTTCTTGTAGTCTTCTTATCATGCTTCAACTTTTTAAATTGTGTTAGTAAATTTTGATTATGAACCCTTAGGCATGAAATTTCTTCTTCATCTTATGATTTGCCGACTTTATTTATAATATTTCGATTCTCTGACTTTTCATCTTTCATCTTTTTAATTTGTTCAAGCAATTTTTGATTAAGGTTCTTCAAACGAGAAGCTTCTTCATCATTACCTGATAATTTCTTCTCGAGATATTGATTCTCTTGCTCCAACTCCTGGACACATTGTTTTGTATCCCTTGACTTTTTAATTTGAGTATGAAGTTTTTCACTATGATTTTTTAATCGTAATATTTCTTCATCTCGTTCTAGTAAGTCTTGGTCCATTTTTTGTCTTTCGGTATTTAGTTCTTCATTTTGTGCAATGAGTTCCCGGATACGCTCTTTGAAGTAACGATTATCTTTCTATGTTAACCCATTAAAATATTTTTTCTTCTCAATTTCAAACTGTAATTTTTTATTGCTCGCTTTATAATGTCCTAGTTCTCCTTCCAATATTCGTGATTGTATTTCTAAATTATTTTGATATTCTTCCATAATAAATGATTTCTTAATACTTGTTGTGACAACTTTTATATCTCCTTTGGGAATGGTTTAGGGTATCAATATAATATTTGAAATGTACCATTTGTCTTTTAAATATAACCTTTGAATACCTTGTAATTATGTACTTATAGTAAAGTACCTTATGTAAATTATTTAATATCACTTTTATATTTAAAAGGATCTAATAATATCTTTATTAAATACCTTTTCACTTAAATACTTGAATTAAACTTTCTGATTTGTTTTTTAACCCTCAAAAATACTCTTTTCTCTTTATAAGTGCACCTTTAATAATCCTATAGAATGTTTCACTTTTTGAAATATTACTTTATTCCTTGTACTTTTAAATATTATTTAATACCTTTTTGTCTTAATCCTTAAAGTACTCTCTTTTACTTCTTTGGTTTATAACTTGAAAACTCCCTTTGTAACCCCCTTCGACATTGAAGCTTTTTCTTTTTTAATTTACCCTTTATACTTTTTAATATGATAAGGTAAGTTTGTTGATTAAAAAAACAACTTACGTACTCCTTTAATATGGCAATTTCCACAATTAGTATATTGGTGAATTAAAACTAGTTTTCCTTTATATTTCCGTCCTTTGTTAAATGCTTCCCTTTTAGTTGGTTTATGACTGTAGCTATATTAAATTATATCGTTCCACCAACGGATTATTCACCTTAATGTTTACAAAGCTATTCTTTATAACCCACGAATTAATTCAATATCCTTCTAACTTGCGAATTAATGAACCGTTGTAAATTATTATGGAGGGTGACTGATACGTTTTCTTCCACAACGACCTTCTAGAATCCAACACTATAAAATTCGATATGTCCGCAAGTTTTTGATGGTTGCGTCCTTCACTTGAGATGGCTATTGGTAGCGCCTTGCAACTTGATGCAACCACCGAAAGTACTCGTTCTTAGGGAAGATTGCATAGATAAACAATTGGCAGATTGCTCTGATACCAAATGAGACGAACAATGGTACGACAGAATTTGGGGCTGTGCAAAATGTATTTGTGTTGTACGGACAGTATCCGTGAGGTACGGTTCAACAAATAAATTTTATTTTGTTGCTTGTACGGATTGCAGACAACAATACGGACAAGGTTTACAGCATCTAAGATTTTGAATATTACAGCAACTGTAAGACAAGTATTTTGATTATTTTTTTTTTTGACGGCTGAGATTTGCATGCACATAGAATTTGCCATTGTATGGACAGAAGAGTGGCCGTTGTACCTTATTATTATTTTTGCAATTTAATTCAAAATCGTTTTTATTTTATTTTTAATGATTTTTTTTGACATAATTTCTGATATATGTTTTCTTTATTTCTTGGCAGTGGAATTTCACGTTGCAGTGAAATGTTTCTGGACTTCAAATTTGTAGTGAATTTTTTTTTTTTTTTTCTTCAATGGAAATTGATTTTATATTTTTTTGTTTCTTATCGAATATGCAGCGGAATTATTAACTTTAAATGACCAAGGGCCAAGTCTTGGTCAAAGACCTGAATCAGAGAAACTCTGATAATTTATGTGGCCAAAAGCCAGGTCAGAATGGCTCTGGTAAGAGCATGGCCAAAGGTCGGGATCGGACTTGCTCTGATACCAAATGGGACGAACAAAGTTCGCTCACACAAGAATTATCCAAAATACTTGGAATATAACATAATAATCCATGTAGGAATAATGTATAAAATATGAATAGATGAGATGATATACAATTGAGAATGAGGGCTCGTTTATATACCCACGCAGGGGTGCCCTTAACTAATAGTGATGTCATTTGAGACATGTCCTTTCATTATTAATAGTTATTATTTATTAATTAATTATTATGTTATGAATATCTATTTATATGTATATTTATGTTCATAACAAATTATTGCCTTGTATTGCTTGGGCAATGGGGTCATGTGAGTAATCTTAGAGGATGGTTCTAAAGGAAGATTAGGGGGTAGCATACAATCACTTGATCTACAAACTGCACATCTAATTTGGTTGTTTGATCTACAAGTGTGATGGTGGAGAGGGGCTATAACCGGTCCACTACATAAAGCAAATTATATAGGTGGCCCCTACCAAAGACTATCTACAAACACACCTAATCAAGTGATCTAGAATGTGTGATATTTCTATCTTGAAAGGTAAATGATACAAAAGGGGGATAAGAGGGAGGAGAACCATTACCCTAGCCCTTTCCATTTAAGATGAAGCACCTTTCCTGGGCCCTTGATTTTCCTTTGTCAGCCATACACTTGCAAACAATTTCCCAATCGTAGCATAAAGAACTAATAGCTGCACATAAGAAACTACTTATACATCACTCTATTAGTTGGACAAAATAAAGATAAAAATACTGCAATAGCTTAGAACTTCTTTTATTTACACCATAAATCCTTCTCCAATTCATGAAGAAGGACCATTAGCCTCGAACATCCTCGAGCCAAGAAATTCCTTGTAAATTACCTCTTGTCACTCATGTGTATACGAGGGGCAACATCTGGCTTCTACTTGGGGACATGTATGTTGATTTTTCTACTTTCTAGATATGATAATTATTACCTTATGATTTCAAACAGATTTTAATGCCCACTGTAATAATAGAATCATTACACACTGAAAATTTCAACTGAAATAAAACTGCAGCGGAAATAATAGAGTCACAGAGAGATAGCCATGAACAATAGACACAAGATTTATCTTGGGAAAAGTTGAACTCGGGAGAAAAACCCAACAAACTTTTCTCTAGAAGAAATTTAATCCAAGTTCAGAAATACATCACTAGAGAAATGAAGAATCCAAGCACATAGAAAGTTGTGCCCTAGTGCGAGGAAGAACCCTCAAGCATGGCGCATCATTGGACAAAGATAGCACAACTGGTAGCTGACAAATGGCACTGCAACTGGAAACTGTCACAAAGCAACTGTAACCGACAAATGCAACTGCAACTACAAATGTAACTAGCAACTGCAACTACAAATGTAACTAGCAACTGCAACTACAAATGTAATTGGCAACTGCAACTGCCACTGTAGTTGCAACTGTAACTGGCAACTGCAACTGCAACTGCAACTGACAATGTGCACTAGAAGAGGAAAGATGATGATATGTGTAATACTGAAATGAATCTGCCTTTATTTATACCAGTCAAGTTGCCTTAATTTATTGGTAGGGGCAACTTGTCATTTTTGTCTTTTAACTTTATTTTATTTTTTTTGTTGCTTTTACAAGTGTTTCTTTAATGCTTCAATGGAGCCGACTTGATATTCTTGTCTTCTATTTCTTTCTAGTGCATTCCAGGGTCTTCTATAATGGTCTCTTGTATTTTCTTATGGAGAATGATTGCACAAAGTTGCAAAACTTCAACACTCCCTCTCAACAAGGGAGACATTTTCCATGCTTGGATTTCTTTTGTCATAGAAAAGTTTCTTCATGAGCCATGTTGATGATCCATCTCCACACAACTGTGTTTAGTGCCTCGGGTCTCAAAGAAGACCACACATGGACCATTTGTTAATGTTTATGCCATTATTATAGTTCTTTGCATTTCATAAGATAAGAGCATAATAAGAACAAGATCACTGAGAAATACACATCCACAAGAGACACAACATTTATCCT
>JZKD02S1672933.1:708538-726515 GCA_000966675.3 Picea glauca | reverse complement strand
CGCAGGGGTGCGGAAATCCCGTTTACAAAAATTTAAGTGCTGGTGTATAAAACACCCAGTAGAACCATCTCTGTCTCTGACATAGATAAATCTTCATGATACATGAGTTGACCCCTGTGCTGAATAGGCGGTCAACACACCTCAAGCACCTCGAGTCCACACATAAACCTCTGTAAGTAAGGGCGATCCCTGGGCCCATTTACCACAAATACACCCTTGCGATAAAGGTATCCTATCTCCGTTGGTTTGCAGCCCAATCTAGGAGAAGGTTTGCCTGATGCTTACTAGGGCCACTCACCACCACAGGTACACCCTTGTGAGTGAGTGTCACTTACAGGTAAACCCCTGTAAGTGAATCTGTCGTTCTCCATTGGTTAAACCACCAATCCTGGGAGAATGATGCCCGATGCAACCGCACTGGAGGAATACTAGCACCTCGAGTCTTTTAGCCTGAAGACTACGCATGGGCCACTCACCTCCACAAGTACACCCTTGAGAGTGTCACTTACAGGTAAATCCTTGTAAGTGAATTTGTCATTCCCCATTGGTTAAACCACCAATCCCGGGAGAATGACACATGATGCTTTCTCCTGGAGAAGCAACATCACCTCGAGTCTTCTGTCCTTCGAAGACTACGCTTAGGCCACAAGTACACCCCTGTGAATATCTGCCCAATGCTGCAAATGATCAACACTCCCTCTCAGTGAGGGAGACATTCTGCATCATGCCAAGCTTGTCCCCGAAGTAAACAAACCTCGCTCTGGACAAAGGCTTGGTGAGAATGTCCGCTATTTGCTCATATGTGGATATGTACTGGAGCTTTACCGCTCCTTTCTGCATCATGTCTCGGATGAAGTCTTGCAAGAAACTATTGCTTCACGACTTGCGACATTGGCTGCGATATACCCCGTCTCTGCTGTATTGAGTGCTACAGAAACCTGCTTTCCTGAAATTGTAACTGTTCCCAAGCTAAAGCGACACCCCAAGGTGCTCAACCTGTCTATTGCACTCCCTACCCAATTGGAATTTGTATATCTTTGCAACCTCATTTCACCACCCGAGACATTTGAGGCCATATCCAACTATACCATGCAGGTACCTCAACACGTGCTTCGCTGCAACCCAATAAAACTGCCTTGGCTTCAACCAAATACTGGCTCAGGGTGCTCATTGCAAAGCAAATATCTGGCCTAGTATTAACCAGGTACATCAAGGATCCAATCCACTTCCTGTACATCGTGGGATTACATCGTGGGATCCACCAAATCTGAATCTGAAGTAGAATTACTCAACTTCTTCAGATTTGTCTTCATAGGTGTAGCCATGGACTTGCAATCCATCATATTGAACCTCATCAGTATCCCTTGATTGAGGAAGATCTCATCTGATCTCTGTCACACCTCCAATCCCAAGAAATAGTACATCCAACCAAGATCCTCCACCCCGAGCTTTGAGGCCAACTCCCTCTGTCACTGAAGCAAACCCTACTGTCCAGTCTGCCTCACTGGTTGTTCCCTTTGTCACTTGGGCAAAATCCATACCCCAGTCCTCTTGACTGGCTGCCTCCTCTATCACTGTAGCAAAGTCTACTGAAACAAAGGGATCCTCCTAGGAGGTCGCACATCTCCTAGAAGTCTCCTCAACTCATGACACCTGTTTGTCAGTCTTGGAAGATGTCTCTCTCCCAGCTAGATCTAAGGGGGAACTCCCTTTGAATGATCGACTCTCCCTTTGAGCCAATCGACTCTTTCTGAGATCAAGCTCACTCTGAGTCTGCATGCTCCCTTTGGAGCTTGACTCCCTCTGAGTCTGTACAATATTTGGAGCCATCTGCTCCCTTTGCATCTGTTGCCCTCCTCTGAAGTTTGATTTCCTATGAATTGTCCTGGGAGGCTGCTCCTCTGTACTGGATCCTAAGGGATGAATCCCTCTGAACTCTGGCTACTTCTGAGCCGGTACTTGGTGGGGACACTTGCCTCACCACTAATGGAGCTACCTGCTCCTCCTCATAATTGGAAAGTTTCTGAATCAATGATGTGACTCATCAATGCCATATAACTTGAGAATCTTTGAGGTTGTTTGCTTCTTCCTGAAGGCATCACAGGAAGCTGCATGCCTCACTGCATCTTACAAAGTGTCATGAAGCCATGCTGGCCTCCTGATCACTGCAACATCTCTAGGTAGATCCACTGGCCCTGCTGGCTCTATTGATAGTCTGAAGGATGAACAACTGAACCAAAGGGATTTGTATGGTCGTCCTCCTGAGCCTCTTGCTCCTCACTATCAATCTCCACATGGAACACTCTGTATCCCACAAAAGTATCCTTCTTTCTAGAAGGTTCTAACTTCGTCCTCTTTGGCTTCGATAAATGGATGTATACTATCATGTACACAACTCTGTCTAGATAGTTTGCCCCATGTCTCAAACTAGAGACCATCTAACCTGTTGCCTCCTACAACCGTCATTATAGCTCCTTCTCAGAGCTATCACCTGTGACTTGCTTGGAACAAGGAAAAGAACAATCGTTGCTATATCTCCCTCCTAGAGCTATCACCTGTGACTTGTCTGGAACAGGAACAAGAATAAGAATAAGAAACAAGAACAACAATTTTCCATTGTTGTTACCAATCATTCCTTCGCGGTAACTTGCCCGAGACAAAGACAAAGAACAAGAACCTCTCCTAGAAGAGATCAAATTCATCTTGCAAACAAGTGCAACATCAATGAGCATTTTACATAATGATCATAACAATATTTAAGTACTATCAAACATTGGATTTTAGTTCTTGTGATACAACAGTAGTACTTAGCAGTAATAGGCCTGTTGTCGTCTTTATACACACCTACTAACGTGGAGAAGTCTCCAACCCACTTGGTGTGTCCTTGGAGGCACAACCCTAAGTTCAGACACACTGTCACCTTGATCTAGACTTCTTTTGTCTAGGCTTACTCCTAGGGAAGCCAAGGGGGGTAGACCCTATTAAACTATGTGAAAGTTTACTTAAATTCTAGGAGTTAATTTTGGTTGTTAATTAAGAAAACCCAACCCAATGAGAAGCAATAAATGCAAATGTGCAGTTACTTTAATGACAAACAAACCCTTTATTTGGAATCAACAATTAGACCAGTGCCTAAAGATTACCCAAAGTTGATTAAATGAAATATACAACAAATACACAATTATACAAGAATGAAACAATGTTATAAGATATCCACAATAAGTATGAGAAATAACTTTACTCTTAGACCAATTATGTTAAAATAAATAAAGAATGCTAGAAATAAAGAATGCTTTGAAACAAGTATTCACATGAAAGGAAAATTGATTGAAATTAAATTGCTTGAAAAAGTAACTTGCTTGAAAAGTAAAATGTGAACTTGGAAAACAAATGTTGTGAAAGAGTGTGTAGGTTGATTTTAACAAGTTTTAGGTCTCTCTTGAATTAAGGTGGAGATTAAGTGTAAAAGATGCAAGCCTACACTGTATGACTACCCCTAATTCTTATCCCTTCAACCAAAAGGAAGCGCTGGGTGCTCAATAAGAAGAACAAACAAGTTCTTCTCTAGATCCACAGGTCAAATCCGGAATGCTTGGGTGCTCAACAAGGAGGACACGTAGTGCCGTGAAATCATCCCCGACTTCAACCCCTTGTAGCCTCCCAAGTCACCCTTTTTGGTGGTAGAAGCAATAATAAATTGGTTGCCTAATTAATCTAGCCTCTCAATCCTTTGCCCTTTCTTAGTTACCCAAGATCCACAAAGTGGCAAGGGGAGGGAATACGGGGCAAACACGGGGCACCAATTTAATTACTTTGCAACAAGTTAAAACTTAAAATAGCTTTCACGATATTGCATGGATGGCAAAGCCAATCACTATGGAAGGTGTGGGCAAAATTAAATAAATTAAATGACTTGAAAATATAAGAACAACCTCACAACTATGGCACAAGATGGAGGACAAGCTTACTGGTTTTGGCCAAGGTAGATAAATAAAAGTAAAACAGAAAATTAAATTTGAATCTAGCCTTAACGATATTGCATGGGTGGCAAAGCCAATCACTATGCAAGGTGTGGACAAAACACAAAAACTTATTTACACTTTACAGAAAAATTTAAAGTAGAGAGAATGCAAGCACAAGAGACTCTCTTAGGCTGCTTACAATGCTTAGAAAGTGAGAATTAAGAAGAGGGTTTGGCACCAAAACTCTTGGATGGCTTCTTGTTCTTGAGTGTTTTGTGGCCAAAAATGTGTAGAAATTCTCCTTAAACCTACAAAAAACAACAAGCTATTTTTGCTGGAAATTGCTAAAAGTGACTTGAACAAATTATTTTATATTAGCACAATAAACATAAATTATTTATAAAAATTTCTGAACATAAAAAGAGAGATTAGATTGTAGATTTAGATGAAAATGATGTTAGAAACAGATAGATATGTGGCTGAAAATGAAAACAGAAAATGTAGAAGCTTTAGATGGCTGCAAAAAAGGATTTCCAGATCTGAAATCCACTCCAAGCCTTTGGTAGCCTGCAGATTTTTGTAAACCCTTGCTACAAAAATACAAAGAAGGTGAGTGTGTTCTAATAACTTGCAAAATACTTTCCAAATCAACTAGAAACAACTCACAAAGATTAATAGTAAGACTATTACTAATCTATCCCAAGCAAAATACTTTGCTTGGGTCTCCCAGTAAAAATGCAAGCAAAGAAAAACAAGAAAAATAAATTGCAACAATATTACCTCATAGATCCACAACACAATGGATCCAAGAAATACTCCAAGAGACACACGAAATCCTCCAAAGCTTCTATTTTATTAAGCAAGAAAAGTTTTGCCCAATGGCACCAAGAATCATGATAGAAAATGGGAGAGAATGAGAAGTAGATGGGAGAGAGATGGGAGAGATTTTGCCATAGTAGAGTTGCTGTGAGAATAGATGTCAAAATGAGGAGGGGTAGGCTCTCTTTTATATGAGGAAGAGAGGAGAGACCCCTCTTGGATGTATTACAAGTGTCATCCATTCAAGGGAGAGAGACAGTCAAGGAGGGTGCACTTTTAGGGTTTTAGCATGAGTTAGGGTTTGAGGGGTGAGAGGGGAAGGGGGAAAACACCTTTAACTTTCACCAAATATGAATTTAGGCTCAAAGAGGGGTGCACTTAGGGTTTTGGCCACCTTCTCACTTTAATTTTTATTTTACCCAAGTTGATGAGCAAGGGGGGCACACTTTTCACTAGGGAGTTACCACTTTTGGTTGTTGGCTTAGCAAGGGGGGGTCTTTTAAGTGGAAAATCACTTTTCCAACTTAGGAAATACATTAAGAATCATTTCCCCACTTTCTCTCATGACTTTAATTATTTTTACAATTTTTAACTTTTTTACCTTAGCCAATTAAATGTTGACTTTTGACTGACTCTGACTCCTCATGGACAATGACTTAGCAAAACTTGTCCAATTGAGCTGAAACTTGGCCCAAGGGTGTAGGGGGTCATCTGCCATTTGATTTGAGTACCCACACCCCTATACAAAATCCCCAAGGACCAAATTTTTACATTTTACATAAAAAATAATTAAAATTTCCAATTAATGGAAATTTTAGTAATTAAAAAAACCTATCAAAACTTAACGAAATTCTGCAAGACTCTAGGAGATGTCTAGCATGGTAATTTACAACATTCCTAAACCTTAGTCACCCCTTAGGTTCGATCATTATAATGCCTTTCACCACTTTGGAGGATTTTGTGAGTGAAAAACTCAAGGATAATTAAAATTGCCTGGTAGGCAAGATTAATTACTTGAGGAAAAAAAATACTCAATGAAATAACTTCCCTAATGATAAAGTCCTAGGCAACTAACTAAAAATTGACTCATGCTAACATATTACATTATTATCCCACGCAGGGGAGCGAACATTTCGAGTACATAGAAAGACGTGCTGGGGGAAAAATTTGCCCTGCTGAGCCATAAGTCTTCAAAATATGTTGTACCACAAGGTACATAGCTTCATGGCACATGACGTTGACCCCTAGTCAAAATAGGTGGTCAACAAGGCCTCTAAATGATGTTGTCATAACTGCAACATTCTCTTGAGATGCAACAAATATTAAACCTGATATACTTTGAAAAGCAAATTAGAATACATCAATCAAACTTGGAACCTAGAGTCTTAACTACTAGGGAGGGTGTGTTGTACCTTTGAATGCACTAAATCCAAGATCACTGCTAGGACAAGGTTCCTTGGTATTCTTGCCAAGTGTACATCCCTTACAAACACCCTCATGATATAAGTTGAAAACATATACAAGTGCATACCTCTGAAATTTGTTACACCATCCAACTTGTCTTCTAATCTGAGACATGAACCATCTTGACAAGAAAGAAAATCTGAAACAAAAGGTTCAATGTCCAGGAAAATGTCAATAAGCCTGAAAACCTAAAATTTCAACTTTGACAGAATGCCAATATGAGAGCACTAATAGGTGCACTAGGGCAAGGCAAGTTGCTCTAAACCAAAATTCTCCCCAACTCAGCCCAATAAATGCTTAGTGAGCTTCACAAAAGTGTTACTGCAATTGTCGTAGAGAGATAGAGGTGAAATTTCAAATTTCACCAAATTACAATCTGAGTGGTGCAGTAAATGCGTTGGAGCAAGGCGAGTTGATAAGTGGTGGAGATAGATCCAACAACTTTTCAATAAGTGCTCAATGAGCTTGACAAGTTCAGATCAGTGTAGTGACGGTTAACAAAAAACTGTGCAATGACATTATTTCAACAAAGCTCTGAAACCATGTTGATTTTTCTAATTTCCAGATCTGATAATTATTACCTTATGATTTCAAACATATTTTAATGCCATTGTTATCATAGAATAATTACACACTGAAAATTTCAACTAAAATAAAACTGCAGCGGAAATAATAGAGTCACAGAGAGATAGCCATGCACAATAGACACAATATTTATCTTGGGAAAACCTGAACTCGGAAGAAAAACCCAACAAACTTTTCTCTAGAAGAAATTTAATCCAAGTTTAGAAATACATCACCAGAAAAATGAAGAATCCAAGCACATAGAAAGTTGCATTCTAGTGTGAGGACTTCAAGCATGGTGCATCACTGTACAAAGATAGCGCAATTGGTAGCTGAGAACTGGCATTGCAACTGGCAATTGACACAAAGCAACTGTAACTGACAACTACAATTGCAACTGTCACCGGCAACTGCAACTGCAACTGTATCTGTCAACTGGAACTGCAACTGCAACTGGAAATGCGCACCATAAGAGGAGCGCTGATGAGATGTGTAATAATGAAATGAATCCTCCTTTATTTACACTAGTCAAGTCACCTTAATTTACTGGCACGACCGACTTTTCATTTTTGTCTTTTAACTTTATTTTATTTCTTTTGTTGCTTTTACAAGTGTTTCTTCAATGCTTCAATGGAGCCGACTTGATCTTCTTGTCTTCTATTTCTTTTTAGTGCATTCCAAAGTCTTCTATAATGGTCTCTTGTATTTTCTTATGGAGAATGATTGCCCGAAGTTGCAAAACTTCAACAATGTACTCTTAGAGAAGAGTGCATGAGAATCCCAAAATCTCATCTTTGAACTTGCAAGAGAACTCCTTCAAGCAACTGGAGTGTGGATGGATGGTCTAAGTCTCATCTCATCCAACTTATTACATAAAAAATTTACTTTGCAAGAAATACAAGCCTTCACTGTCGAAAGTACAAAATTTCCATAATAGAGAGCTTATTCCTCCCAATGTCTTTTCAAAGACTTATTCTTCCTACTCCTACTCTACATGAGCAAAATGCAAAGGCTAGGTGTAATCATACATGTTTCCCAGATCAGTCATGTGAGGTGATTGAGGGAGTAATGTCCATCGGGTGCAAGTCTTGCCTATGCCATGTGAGCTGGCTAGGTGTGAATAAGACTTGTAGCATAGCCTTGCCTACGCCATGTGAGGTGGCTAGGTGTGAATAAGGTTATGATCGTAGCCTTGCATACGCCATGTGAGGTGGCTAGGTGTTAATAAGGTTATGATCTTAGTCTTTCCTACTCCATGTGAGGTGGCTAGGTGTGAATAAGACTACAGGGAGAGAAGAAACATCATAGCCTAGTACAAGTCTTGCCTACGCCATGTGAGGTGGCTAGGTGTGAATAAGACTCGTGGCAAGTCTTGCCTACACCATACAAGGTGGCTAGGTGTGAATAAGACTTGGAGCATGGTCTTGGACCATGGAATAGCCTTGCCTAAGCCATGTGAGGTGGCTAGGTGTGAATGGGCTATGGTGGCAGTCTTGCCAATGCCATGTGAGATTTCAGTGGTTGGAGATTGTTAACAAGTTACCGACAAGAAGGAAAGTTCTTATCTACGAATGATCCAGAAGTAGAGCACCTTGGTAGCCATTAGCCTCATTAGTGGTTATCTCGCATTCGACAAGGATGAGTATCATTGGGCCTTGATCGAATGATCCTTGTCATTGTTTGACTTCAAAACATCTTTCACAATGACAGGTTGTGCTCGTACCTTAGGATCCATTGTCATTATTGGTTGTGTTCCTCCGCACTTGGTAGGTCTTTACATTATTGACATCTGACTAGGTGACTCTCTCCCTCGTGTTGACATCAATACATAGACATAAAGGCTCACTCTAATGATAGACATAAAGGCTCGACATATGAAAGAAAAGCAATAGTGGACAACCACTATTCTATGCAAGGAAAGACAACACAAGACACGACCATGTGCTGATATAGTTTGGCAAAAATCATCGACACTTAAGCAAAGGCTGAAAAGTAAATATCTCAAAGGAAATATACTGCAAGGGAAAAGTAAATTGCTGACCTAAAAGCTAAAAATCAGCAAGAAGGAAAGACCGAAATAATATGTGGAAAGGAAAGACAACTACCCTAGAAACAAGTTTTTATGTCAAAGCTGCCATGAGTAAATCATCATACTGAAAGGACCAATGTAACGATGCAACCAAAGGATCAATCCGACGGGAAAGATCAACAAATTCAACCTTCCAGGGGGATGAATCGGGAAATCTCACATGACCCAAAGATGCCTTAATGTACTTGCTAGTGAAGGGCATAATTGAAGGGTGCGGGTTGACTGAAGGTTGGTTGGGATTTAGAACATGGTATTTTAACAGTAATAAGCACGAATTCATGAAAGCCGAAATTCTTGGAATCTGCCTGGTGAAATACCTCCATGATTCTGAGCTCAACTAGATCATGATGAACTTGTTAGATTTTTTAGCTCGGGAGGTACTTCGCATGTCTTGTCTTGTATGCGGATGTTACCTTAATATTTACACTACTAGGCCACTACGCTAGTCAGTGTCCGAACAAGAAGGAGAAGAAGCCAGAACCAGAGGTGTCAGCATCAACAGAGATTGCAGAGTTTGTTGAGAGACATGAGAGGGAGTTTTCTCTCATGACTGGTCCCTTGGGCTGTGGTTGCCTAGTGTTCGAGGACATTGAAGTGTGGTTCGTGGATAGTGGAGCTTCTCGGCATATGACAAGGATGAGGTTAGTGTCCTTGAGTCTTTCAGAAACAGACTCAGTCTGTTATGTGGGTGTTGGTACCAGCCCACAACTTGCAGTGAAGGGGGTTGGAAGTGTTAGATTCCAGCTCTAGTCAGGAGGATTTCTGGAGGTTGCCGGAGTATTGTATTTTCCAGAGATGATGGTTAACTTACTCTCAGTGTCATCTCTGGAGGTTGATAGATTTGGAGTGGCATTTTATTGTGGCCGGGTATGGGAGCTACTTCAGACACAACAGTGATGCTTGGTGTCGGGTATGAGAGGTTGTACAGGTTGTTGGGTAGACCTGTGTTGGGGTCTAGTAGATTTCTGGACTCAGATTTTGTGTCGGAGAGTTGGCAGGTAGCACGGGAGAGAGAGTTGATACATGGCACTTAGTCTTCTTTCGAGACTCTCAAGGGACTCAACAGGCATGAGTCGATACAGTTGGATGCTCAGGAGAGTGTGCAGTCTCCTAGGAGCATGTCTTCAGTTCGTGGTACAACAGAGGTAGCAACAGAGGCTTCCAGTGCAGTGGGAGTAGCGGCTTCATGTTCAGAGGGAGCAAAGACTTATAGTACAGAGAGAGAAGCTATGACAGCTGATGAGATGGAGACAGATTCTGGTGGTGATACCAGAAGTACCTCCCTCGCTAAGAGGGAGTGTTAGATTTTTTAGCTCGGGAGGTACTCCGCATGTTTTGTCTTGTATGCGGATGTTACCTTAATATTTACACTACCAGTCACTTAACTTTGTAATAGGTTTTATAAAGTTGTTTTAAGTGGTTCTTTTATTAAAGTGACTTTTTTTAATAAAGTGTACCTTCTATTTTTAAAGTGACTTTATTTTCATAAAGCACTTATGTAATAAAGTGAAATTCACTTTAATTTTAAATGAGACATTTTGGAGGGAATGGATCATGACCCTTGATCTTGAAAAAAGAAAGATCTAATCGTGGCCTTTGGATCTAGGGTTGAGGAAGGTGAAAAGACACTTTTGGGGGGGAAATGTCATTTTTCAGATTATAAAAGAATGCATTAGGTAGTGTGCAAGACATGTTGTGAAGACATTGAGAGGATGTTGATAGCACATCGGGAGGAGAGTTAGAGAGATTTTTTGAGCATGCTTGAGAGAGGAAAGTGAGCAACAAAGAGGGCACGTTTTCCAAGGAAGGAGGGCACTAATCCCAAGAAACTTTCTTTCTGAGTTTTGGGCTGAAATATTTTTTTGCTGTGGGAGGCCGTACTGTACGGATCCGTACAGTCGTACGGATTTGGCACGAAAATCAAGGCATTTCTGGCATGGATTTCGAGGCAGATTTCTGTTTTATGTTCGTTGTTTTTGGGCCGTACGGAACAATCCGTACAACTGACTGTGGGCACGAAAAACGAGGCAGAAGGAGGCCGTACAACTGTACGGTTTTGGCACGGAAAACAAGGTAGATTTCTGTGGGACAAATTTGGTGCTGTGAGGTATTTTCCTTGGCTGGAAATGTAGATTTGCTGCTGTTTTGTACTTTCCTGAAGCATAATAATAAGATCTCTCTCTCTCTCATTGGGTTTCCCCACATTGGGGTTTTCCCTGACATTTGCCTAAATTTCAGAGTGTTATTGGGTTGCTGCCCACTGTGTTTTTCCGCTGCATATTTTTGCTTAGCAATGTGTATTTCTGCTTATGGAAATTTTTGAATGTGGGCTTTTGCATTTATGAAGTTTATGAAGATAGTTATCTCTAGGTTGTTAAGTGTTTGACATAATTTCAGTTTGCGGATTTAGTCATTAAAAATCTACAGAACTTTGATATCCAAGCTCTGATCAATCACAAGATCCTAAAGAACAACCTTTGGTTGCGGGATCATAGGCAAAGTGTAAGGACATCATCCTTTGGTTGGAAAATTGGTTCCTCCTGTTGTAATGGTAATTGATCAAGCTGTTCTTGGACCACTACTGAGATGGGCATGGATGGTGCTTTTAGCTGAACCATTCTTACTTGGTGAACCTGTGGTTCCTCCTCTTGAAATTGTTCATCATCACACATGGAAGGAACCAATGAACACTGTTGAGCATTTAAATCTTCACCTTCATCTTCATGGAATTCTGCATATGACTCAAGTGGTGCAACTACTGGTTCTTGATCTTTCAAGCTTGAATCATTATACAATTCATCTTTGGGAACTTGATAACATGAAAGGTTCTCTTCTATAGCAATCCGTTTTCCTTGCAATGCTTGGGCTATTGAAAGGATAGGAACCAGGATGTCTCCATTGTAGCATTCCTCTATCATATCAAAAAGTCCCCATAATCTTCGGGCAACTGTAACGAAAGAAGGTGCGTCATTTCCATCATAATGTTCTAGAATAACTATAACATTTCCTGCAACTCTTGGGAAATTGTAAGGATTTCTTGCTCAACTGCTTATTGAACCTCATGGATCGAGGGGAACTTATAGAATGAAAGATTATCCTGTTTATCTGACTACCTTTCAATGAATTTCCCTTGGAACGAATCCCATCCATCAATTGAGGCATCCAGAAGGGATTTGTACCATGCCCGTGCCTCCCCCTCGAGGGTCGACACAAACATCCTTATCACCACATCCTCATGTTCCACATCAAAATCATCAACCACTTGTAAAAAATCAACCAAGTGATCTTCAGCTGATACTCCCAACTTGCCTGTGAATTGAGGCAAGTGTTTAATATATTTACCTGCAAGTAAGTCATGGGGATAATATGGAAATATAACAAAACTCAACGGGTCATAAGCAGAGAATCTATACCCTACTCGTCGCCTCACAGTCACGGGCATATAGTTAATCTAAGATTGAAACAAACATAACTACGACCATAGTATTAGCTTGAGATGAAAATCAAACCAAAGATGAAGATGTCGAAGTTACATTCACCATAGTGCTCGTCGAAAAGAACTTACCAAAGAACTTAGTGTGCCTGCCAACTTCGAGAGGAGTTCCTGGTGAAAGAGTAGTCTTGTTCTAGGAAAAGATGTTAGAGTTTTTCAAGCTTAGAACTAGACCTTGTGAGGGAATTGAAACTGAAAGATCTTCTTGTGTAAGTCCCCTGTGGGGTCGCTAGGTGAGTAAAAAAGAATAAACCAATTAAAATAAATATTCACCGATGTCCTTTTACCAAGGCTTGCGTTCCCCAACAACGATGCCAATTTGTTAGCACACTTTTTCACCCTCCAATATGAGCTAATATAATAGAAAAACAACGACGAAAAATATGGTAATTCAAGGAGAGAATGCCCCAAATTGTCACAAGCAAACCTCCTCTCCGTTGGTGCGTGCCAACCTCAAAGGGGAGTCCCTAAATACCAGGCTATTGATTTGTACCTGATTTCTGCAAAAGAACAAAAAACAGTAGCAAAATTGCTGTGGACAACGTGTAAACACATCGCCAAAGCGTTAAGAAAAGATAGTTTGTGTTGCTTGGAGGGATCTTGCAGTGTTAGCACGAGAGAGAGAAGAAGCAAGAAGAGAAACCACTTAAAAGATAGATTAATATCGCAATAAATGGTAAGAACTGCTAATCTAATTGCAAGAGTAAGAACTAGTTACCAACAAGAAGGAAAGTTCGTTGAAAAACACACCACTTCTTTATTATAGGCTTGCCAAAGGGTTGATTGTGCCACAATAGACAAGTGCACAACCAGTACAATGATTATCCTTGCTCAAAGAGAGAGTAGCTAGACTAGAGAGAATGAGAGAAGAGAAAGAGAATAGGTGTATGCCGTTGCTGCAAAAATCCAACCATAATACCATGCAAAGACCTCCAATATATAGTAGTAGGGGCGCACTTTACTAAGTGAATGAATGAGGGTGCATAGGAGGGAGTCAAGAGGAGTGTATGCACATGAGTGAAGGAGAGGGAGTAGGAGAAGCGCATGGAGAAGGGAGAGGGAGTTAACTCATGTGAGAAATAGGAGAGTCAACGCATGGAGAAATAAGATATGCGCAAATAAGAGGGATATGCCCTATTTTTTAGGGAGAGATGCGCACTTAGGAAATGGGAAAAGTGAATGAGGGAGCTACATGTGAGGTTTGAGGGTTTTAGGGAGGCGCTTTAGTGGAAAGGAGTGCTAGGAAATATGGAAATTAAACTCAGGTGTGGGAGATAAAAGGAATTAGCTCTAAGAAATAGGGGAGAATAAAAGAAGGAGGCACATTAATTATTAATTAATGAATGCACTAGATAATAGGAAATAAGGAGGAGAAAAGGGATAAAGAATATTGGAAAGTGAATAAATGGAAGAAAAGAGAGATAATTAAAGAAAGGGTGCGCATGAGTAAAGGAAAACACATGCACACATGGGAAATAGAGAAATAGGGATAATGCACATTAACTAGGGAGAAGTGAGGAAACAATAGGGAATTAATATAAGCAAATGGGAGTAATTCGCTAGGAATTAGGAAAAAGTAGGAAAATAATTAATGTGGTAGAAAATAGGGATAAAGGGAGGCGCATTAATGCTAAAAAAATAGGGAAAAGGTAGGCTCATTAAGACAATGAGCTAGAAAATAGGGAGAGAGAGGAGTTAGGCTAAAAATTAGGGAAAATGGAGGCTCATTTAGGACAATGAGCTAGAAATTAGGGAAAAAGGGAATTGAGGGAATAATAAAAACATTTAATGCATGGAAAGTGATATATATGGCGAGTAAAGGAAAATAAAGTAAGTTAGGCTTTAATTAGCCCAAACATGCCCAAAGATTTGCCACCTCATCCATATGCCGCCTTTTATTAATTAATTCCAATTATTTGCTTTAATCCTTTGGAAAGTGCACCCCCCTCATTAACTAAGCCATGTAGATGCCACATGTCACATTGCATCATTGCCAAATGTCGGAATCTGACCCTGCCACTTGTCACCTTTGGAGGCGACCACCCCTGCTATAAATAGAAACTGCTAAAAATAGGTGTCTGGCTTTAAAAAATAGGAAACTGCAAAATATGTCCAGGATGACTAGGAGAACACCGCCATGTATCAGATGTCTAAAAGTAGACACCGCTAAAAATAGAAATCCCGTTACATGTCAATGATATCATACTTATCGGATTCGATTTTCCTTGAGGATTCCAAATATGTGATCAGAATCGACATGCGAGCCTTGATGCTCCACCTGCTAATAATAGCAAGTCCTTGCATGTTGCTCGAAATGGGCTCATCGGAATCGATTTTCTCTAAGAAACCCATATATATGCTCAGAATGATCATCTTGTAGATTTTCTGAGGTCCTATGAGGCTGCCACCTAAGGTTTGTCTTTGATCTTAGTATGGCTCTAAGTTTCAACTGTGTGGTTGTCTTCTCTTGCTGTTTTAGGACAACAAATAGTCACCAAACGTTCTGCTCAATGTTTAATGGTTAATTGCTCTTTTAAGGTGCCCTTGCAAGTGTTTTCTTTACTCAATGTTAGCACATGCATAATACATTAAAACACATAACACTACCTCTAGATCTTTGAACTTTAAAATGCTAATCTACACTTCTAAGCATGCATAAATTTGACACATGTATTTTTGGTCAACATGACCCTGGATAAAACCCCCTCGGGGAAAATCAGTTTGGGATATATGTCTATATAATGATGATCAAAGCATGAGATACAACAAGTAATACAATACAAAGGAACCTGTATACATAGCAAGCTCCTCACGAGCCTTGCCACAAGATCCAGTGAGATATGCACCCAAGACTTGGTGCGCCCTCTCCCTTTGTTGCTCTCTCAACTGAAATGAAGCGCCCTCTTTCCTCTTTGATCCAATGAAGAAACCCCTCCACAGAAAGATGCGCCTCTGTGCTGCCTCTCCACTGAACTAGTCAGAACTGACTTCCTCCAAGCAAAACTGCTACCAGGTAGTGTGCAATCCACTCCTATGGTGCGCCCTCCTCCTAGCAGATGTGATCACCATCAAATAACTGAGGCCTAAGCATCCATGAGCCCTCCATGAACATGTGCACCCAAGCTTTCCTCACCCTTTGCTTCTGTTCTCATCCTGTTTACCTTCTCCAAGCTCCTTTGGTGAACATACAAGTGAATGAGCTCTCCTTTGCCCCTTGCACCCTCCTTTAGGATGCATAAGGAAACCTAAATGATGGATGGATGAGATCATCTCATCTCATCCCTAATCAATGGTTGAGATCATCTCACATATATCTCAACTCAAAACCCACTTCACTTAAGTTTCCATAATTTCCACTTTATGTCTATTAATTCACCCACATTGTGAATTAATTGTCACTTTAGGCTAAAATGACCAAATTTCACTTTTGACTTAAATCTCCTAAGTCAAAGTGAAATTAGTCACAAAGTACATAGTACACGTGTAAAAGTCTCTCCCTTTGTACTTAGAGACTCACAAGCACATGGGGACCACTTTCCAAGGTACCCAAATCCCAACACATCTGACCCCCCGATCTCCACCTACTAAAAATAGAAAGTACTCGCATGTCATCTCGGAAAGGGTTCACTGGACTCAAAATGTCACTGAGATCAATACTGTAAGCTCAGAATCCTACTTTGAAGCCCGGAGTTCAATGTGCTAAAAATATAAAGTTCTTGCATGTCACTTGGAAAAATGCCATCTGGTTCGGTATCATGCAAGGATCAACTCTGTATCCTGAAAATTGTCAAATGAGTCTCTGATCACTGTCTCTTAAGAAGTAGGGTCACCTGCTATATATAGAAATCTCTCTCAACTCCTGTGAAATTGTGCTAACTCTATCCTTGAAGCAAAAACAACCATAATACAAGATCCCGTACTTGTCTCCGATGGGAACCAACCTTTGGCTCACACAAGTGCTAAAACTTAGGGAAAATCTTTGGTGCCAACCTAAATAGTGTATGCTGGCTCTTAACCCTTAGGATTTTCAAGGGTGAAAATATAGGGGTTAACACTTCCTATTTATGAAAGCAGATACATTAACAAGTTAGAGTATCAACACCGTTCAGAACGAGAAGAATTGACCTATCGTCCGAAGAATGTTGATGCCAATACAATTGAGTCTCATAATAACAAATTATCTTGGAAATCATATAAGCGCAACATTCCACAAAGGATCGAGCTAGGATGGTCAGATCCTTTTACGATTCAAAAATTTTGCTCAACACTTGGAGGTTCATATTGTCTCATATGATAAACTACGATAGCTCCAAGAATAGAGAATGATGCGACGACATTACAAGCCAAAGAAACAGATGTCCAACCCTGTCATCACAATGATTTGAAGACAAATCATTTCAAAAGGGGAAGACAATGTTATGAACACAAATATATAGAAATAGATATAAAAAAATGATAACTAAATAATAATATTTAATACATCATAATGAAAAGACGTGTCTTATCTAAAGGATGTGCCTATTAATGAAAGGGCACCCCTGCGTGGGTATATATATGGCCCACATTCTCATTGTAATCATTCATCATATCTTATTCAACTATTTATTACTTGTCCTATATGGATTTTAACCTATTGTCCTTTTTACATTGGATATTTACATAAGTGAACCAAGTTGGTTCACCACAATGTTAGCCCAAGTCGGTCTTGTAGGCTATTTTGTCTGTAATGATGTGTGGTTAATGAAGTCTTTTTATGATGTATTTTCATTATAAGTAGGTTGTGAGTTAAGTCACGAGGGGCTTGTTGACCACCCATTTAGCATCGGTGGTCAACTCATGTGCCATGAAGAGATACATTGTCAGATGACCATGTTGTCGAAGACCTTTGGTTCTACAGGGCTGTGTTTGGCCCAACACTAAATTTTTGTAATTGGAATTTCCGCACCCCTGCGTGGGTTAATAATGTAATAGGTCTGCATGAGTCATGTCTAGGTCAGTTACCTTGGGATCGGTTCACTGGGAGAGTTTCGTTCATCGAGGGTTTTTTATCCTCAGGATATTAGTGGGTTTTTCAGCCTTACTGATTTCCCTTGAGTTTTTCCCTCACACTTTACATATGTCCTCCAAAGTGGTGAACGATGTTCCAGTGGGCTTATGTTTTGGTAACTATATAGGGAATTCATTGTAAATGACCATGCAAGACATCATAGAAAGTTTCGCGGAATTCCGTCGAGTCTAGGTTAGTTTTTTTTAATTAATTAATTTTTAATTAAATTTCCCTAAGTTTGTAGGTTTAATTATTTAATTAATTAATTATTTTTGAGTGATAATTGTAAAAACTGGATCCTTGGACTTTTGATAGGGGTATTTGTGCTCAAAAGAAATGGAATAGTACCTCCTACATCCTTGGACCAAGTTTCAGCTCGGTCGGACAACTTTAGCCATGGGTTAGTCCACCTAGAGTGTCAGTTAGTCTAAAACAACAATTTTAATTGCTAAAGTCCAAACATGACAATGATGTAAAATTGTAATAATGAGTTAGATGATGTGAAATGTTGAAATGATGGTTAGAGAGAGACCCCCTAA
>JZKD02S1672933.1:677403-688956 GCA_000966675.3 Picea glauca | reverse complement strand
TAAATAGAAAGAGCTCCCCATCGAGGTGACAGTGGGTGGGGAAGCTCCTGTTACGCTAGTTTGAAACCTTGACTCAAGCTACCTAAACCCTTCCTACAAACTGTGCGATAACAAGGACCTTGCTCTTTGGACAAAGGGCAAGAAGAAGACCGACCGGGGAGGTCGACATGGTCCCAAGTTTGGGGCCCCACCACAGGGAGGAGAGAGCAACAATGGGACGAAGAGAGACATTAGCACAGGGAGATGCTTTGCTTGTGGAGAGATGGGTCACTATGCAGGACGGTGTCCCAAGAAGAAGAAGAAGTAGCATGATATTTCGGTAGCGACAATAGAGGAGCTTGAGTTCGATGAGCAGTTTGCGAGAGAGTGTGCATTCGTGACTACTTTGTCTGCTGTTACACCATCCAACATTAGATGGGGAGACAGAGTTGAGGAGGACCGACTGACTCACAATAGTGATTCAGAGGGAGATCAGACTCAGTTTCCTTGGACACCATCAGAGTGGGTGACTGGTCCACCCAGGATAGCCTTAGTTTTAGAGTTACCGAGCAGACAAAGAGTTGGTGCTGCAACTTCAGAGCATCAGAGATTGATGAGGAGGAGCGGCAGGGCACCAAGGAGGCTTGAGCCTCACTTGGCTTCAGAGACGGGTAGATTAGGTTTTGGATCCACTTCAGGTGGAAGCTACTTGGCGAGAGGCCAAGTTGAGGATCTTAGTGAGATGCCGAGATCCAGGTACTCTTGGTGAGATACCAAGAGGGGGAGACTCTTGGTGAGATTCCAAGAGAGTGACTCTTGGTGAGATGCCAAGAGTGGTGACCGTTGGCGAGATGCCAGGAGGTAGAAATCCTTGGTGGGAGACCAAGGTGGAGATCTTTGGTGTGATGCTAAGATCTAGGTGATCTTGGATAGGTGGAGAGACACTTCCATCTGTAGATCAATCAGATTGAGCAGATCTGTGTCGACTACTTTCAGTGATCAGGATACAACCATACTCACGAGTATATGCCAGGAGGCCACCATGTCCACTGTAGGGATGAGATTGGTGGTGACGGGCACTTTCCTCGGTAAGAGGGAGTGTTGGGATTTGGGTACCTTGGAAAGTGGTCCCCTTGTGTTTGTGAGCTTCTAAACACATGAGGGAAGTACTTTGTACCTTGTATTATGTACTTTATGTCTAATTTCACTTTGACTTAGGAGATTTAAGTCAAAAGTGAAATTTGGTCATTTTAGCCTAAAGTGACAATTAATTCACAAAGTGGGTGAATTAATAGACATAAAGTGGGTTTTTTTGGATGAGATTCTTTTTGAGTGACCAAAAATACTTGTGTACAATTTCATGTGTGTTAGACTGTAGACCTGTTTTATTTTCAGCTGTAAAGATCTCTAGGTGTGTTACATTTATTTTAGTATGCATGTGCTAACCCTTGGTGACTAAAACTACATGCTAGAGCACCTAAAATTGAGAATGTAACTGTAACAAATCAACAAGAAGTTACTGAACAGTTTGCTGTCCTAACACAGCAACAAACCATTGTTAGACAGTTGAAACTTAGAGCCAACTTGAGGTCAAAGACAGACCTAGTTGGCAGTTTGATAGGACCTGGAAAATCTTCATCAAATTGTCATTGTGGTTGCGCCAATTCTGTTAGCTCTTGTTCAAATCAAGTTGGTATTAGAGCATTGTTTCACACAAAATTGTTGAAGTTCATACATAGTGTGTTGTAAACACTTGCTCTTAGACGAAGAAAAAATGGAGTGAAGGCATAACGACATTTAAATGTTCGTGATAGGAGTTTCCAGTATTAATGACAATGGTGGATCTATGGATGGAAAATTGATTAATATATATGCTATAAACGTTAATATCCTTTATTGCAACTTTGCATGTTGTTATCCACAAGAAGTCCTTTTGAAGCAACCCCAAACCAAAATCAATAGGCAGTGGAGGAAGTTTGTCTTGAAATCTTGGTTATTCTCTCAAAGTTGAAATCAAGGTGGATATTTTACCCTATGACGGTTAGATGGGTGTCCCGTGACTTGATAATTGGTTAATGAAACTCGAGTCTTGCTATCAAGTAATATAGTACACAGATGAAGACAAGATTCCTTTCACAAAGCTAGCTGTGTACGCACAGGGAAGCTTTATTTTGGTGGGAGGTTTTATGTGAGTGCAGATAGATTCTCAATGCCACCCACACCACGACATAAGACAAATTCAAAGGTGTTGTCAAGGATTTATTCTATCTTGTTAACTATTGGAAGGAAAAACAACAAAAGTGTTAATATCTATGACAGAAGTCCAATTAGATGGTAGATGCCGACATCCAAGACTTCAACCACTATACAATTTAGCTTAGAGTGATGGATGAAGAAGCCAAGTTGGTCACCAAGTTTATTGGTGAACTGATCACACAAATTTAGAAGGAACTTGAGATGTTTGACAGCAATGGTTCTGTGTCTAGCTTGAAGCTCTGTTCACTAATGAGAATTCCTGGTGAATGGTGGTTTGAGGTTGAGGTTGTGGCTGGCCTATTGTTGATGGATGAAGGGTTGTTCAGACATACTCATCATATCATGGAACATTTTATCCCAGAACTCATGTTGTTGTTGGGCTTTTTACTGTTGTTGAGTAATGGGGGTTTCCAGCAATAGGTGCCGCTTCTCCTGCATTTGTTTGGCCAAGAGTTGGGAAAGTCTAGAGTCCTGAGAGTCTCTTGATTCACTAGGAGTTTTATAGGAGCCATGGGACTTAGGAGATTTTGGAATAGATAGAATTTTGCAACCGGAAACAGGGATCGAATCGCTACGTGCAAAAATGAAGGAAATTCAAAAATCAAGGACTGGAAAGCTTGAAGAAAGATTCCGAGTAGGAAGAAAATCACAAAGCAAACCGGAATGGAAAAGCTCTTGAGATTCCCTAATCTTAAGGTTCTGATACCAATTGATATGAAGTTTCAAGTTTGAACACAATACCAGCAACACAAGGAGATACACACAAAAGGATTCATAAGGAAGAAAATATGCAAGTATGAGAAGAGGATTGCCAGAACTGTACATTTATTTGTATCACTATATCTAGAGTACAAAATTGTAGCGGGAATGATCAAAGTCGACCAGGTTTGTAATAAAATACAATAAAGTGGGTGAGTGATCAATTTAGAGTAAATCACCAAAGAGAGACAATGATAGAGTACATAGTTTACTAAAGTACAAAACATAAAAGTACAAATATAACACGTTCACAGACTAAGTCTCTTAGGGATTGTAGCCCAATGGGTGGGAAGTTGGTTGCATGGGGTTTGAGCATGGACACAATGAGTAAAGACTAACAGTGCAGGCTTAGAAATGGGAATCAATGCTAAAATATGCACTATTCCTAATCCTCATACCCT
Source organism: Picea glauca (assembly GCA_000966675.3). NCBI lineage: Eukaryota > Viridiplantae > Streptophyta > Pinopsida > Pinales > Pinaceae > Picea > Picea glauca. The sequence goes on along the minus strand of JZKD02S1672933.1, from coordinate 685,561 downwards.
TCTCTTCTCCTTGGTCCTCCATTTAGGCCTTAATAGAAGTAAGGGTATGATGCAATGTAAGTCTTCTTAGATTAAAATCATATTGTCAATCAACTTTTTGACCTTATTTAACGTGCCTGTTTTCTATGATATATATATAATTATTTTGTAACCCATACTACAAAGAGAGAGAGAGGCCAAAATCTGTCCAGAAAAAGGAGGGTTTTAAGATGTCTCCTTCGGGGTTGAAGGAGTGAAGGTGGAGTTGAGTGCACCAGTAATTCTTCCTTGGAGCCTTGATTATTACAATTTTGAGGAAATCCTCCTTAATGATGTGCCAAGATTTCTGAAAAAAGTTAAGCTGAACTCCATCCGGCATAGAAGCATTTTCCTTCTTCATTCATAACTCAACCTCTTCAACTTCCATTAAGGAGATAGACCTTACTAAGTGCCTTTTCTGTTCAGAGGAAACTAGGGCAGGGATTGGAAATAACGTGCAGTCTTGAACCCTGTCATTGATGAAGTCATGATTTTTTGACAAACTATTGAAGCCACCGCTTCTCTTTGATGCTATTTGTTGATTTTTCTGTGTTTTCTCACTTCTGCAATTTATCCCAATCTTGGTTTCAATCACTCCTTATCACTCCAAATGTTTAATGCCCATTCCCAATATTAATGAAATTTGCAGACATTAATATGCATTAAATATTAAAATGACATTTGACTGAAACACATGAAATAAATGATCTTTTCAATGGCTGTCTTAAAACTCAGAAATTAAACCAGTAAGCACACATTTAATGACACATTGATATTTGGTCAATTGACCCTGGAAAAATCCCAATGTGGGGAAAACCAGTGAGAGAGAGTGAGTTCTTCTTATTTCTTCAATTTCTGGAAATTACATATCAGCAAAAATAAAACCAACAGAATTTACTTATCTCTTCCCTCGATTTCYGTGCTTGAAATTTACTGGAAGAAACCCAAMATCTGCCACCTCRAAWWCTGTGCWCAGACAGYCGTACCGTAYGGACTGTCACARCATTAAATRCTGTACGTKWTTTSTTGRAAAACGTGCCYAGAATTGWCAGCRGYYGTACRRCGGCYGTACAGYCTGTACGRACTGATAAATGCGCCMKTTTYCTTCGATTTTYRTGCAGCTGTGCRTCCMGAACAGGTRCAATAAATGYTGCTGTACCAAATCCGTACYRTACGGATTTATCCTCACTGCTGGCTGCCTCGAAATCCGTGCCCTAGTTTTGCCTTGGAATTCGTGCCTCTTCTCTGCTGCTTTCTCTTCTCAGAAAAATAGAAACTTCTCTTCTCTTGCTCTCTCTCAATCTTTCAATCTCTCTTGGAAAGAATGACTTCTCATTTGGTCTTTTTCCTCCTTTAGAATCCCTAAGTGACTCTTAGGTTTCTTTTTGATCCAAGGGCTCACATTGCCCAAGATCAACGGTTGAAATTAAATGCTCCATTAATATTCACTTTATTTAATCACTCACCCAACTTAAATAAAAACCCACTTGGTGCATTAAGTTCCTAAGTCACTTTTCACTTTCTAATTTAAAGTTCACTTTACCACTTCTAAAGTGACTTTATGAAAAAGACCCACTTTTAAGTTGTGGACCACATTCCTAGGTAAAAGTTTAAAAACCCATAGGAACCACTTGTCCAAGGTACAAATCTTCATTAAAATTCAACACTATTCCCATCTTCAAGGAGCCTGCTATTTGTGTTCCAGATTTTCTAAATCCTGTTAGTGTTTCTTCTTATCAAGGCATGTTTGTAGAACTTCGTATTATTGCCACATTTATTCATCATAGCATCCTAAACTTCAGATGCCATTTTCTTTCATCCTTAATTATAGATGTTTCTAAATGAATTTTTTGTGCTATGCATGTGCAGTAACCTGTTCTTGTCTTTTTCATTTTATATAAACTTCCGAGTTCTACTGTATGTGCAGAAGTCCATTTGATCAGCCATAGTTACCTTACTCATATTTGTCTCATACTTACTGGGGCAGGTGACATGGCATACTCAGTGCACTTGTAGGTGGCATACTCAGCAGTATAAAAAAATTGCAAAAAAAGGTTTTTAATGCAAGAAAAATTACTTTCAAGTTCAGTGATGATTGACTCGGGATACTTTAGCATATTCTGGCAGTACTCACCAATAGTTGTGAGTATGACGAGTATTGATGGGCCGATACTTGGTCAATGTGAATCAACGAACTCTTCAGCCAAGTACTCGTCTTAGGGCCATACTAGCGTTAGTATGGCAACAATGTGGTCCCTAAACCTTTTCTAATCAAGTGAGTAACTTGGAGATATCATAAAATAAAAACAGTTGACCAGCTTGTAGTTTTGTCAAGAATATATTTGACTGATTAGAGAACTAATTATTGGCAACATCCACTGTTAAGTATTCTTATCAAAGGGCTATAATCTTGTCTGTGGAAAAGTAGCTATGTGAGACTACTGAATTCATAGTTTGCATGGTATTATTTCTCTTGGCCACTCTTTTCTTACTACAGTTATGGTTCAGCTATTTGCATAATTGGGAAGTAGACATAGGGGCAAAACTGTTATGGAGTAAGTTTACAGCAGAATATAGAATGTCCCTTTTAGTTGTACAGGTTATGAGCATCTTTGATCTAACTAATCTCTGCATTTGTTATTTCTCCCAGTATTCAATGATCTACACAGCAGTTGGAAATTTGAGTAGCCATATTGGTTCCTTTAGAAATAGTATACACTCCAAGAATCCAAGTATTGTTTTGCATGTTTAATTTCCTGCAAATTTTGAACTCATGGTTCTTTGTGTGGATATTTAATTATAATTATAAATACCGGATATTTCTTGCCAGTTCTAGAATGTTGTGTCAATAGGAAATGTGTCATTACATGATTTCTCTTGTTTCCTGTAGAAATATTATACACTCCAAGTATGTTTTGCATGTTTGATTTCCTGCAAATTTTGAACTCATGGTTCTTTGTGTAGAGATTTAATTATAATTATAAATACCAGACATTTCTTGCCAGTTCTAGAATGTTGTAAATAGGGAATGTGTCATTACCTGATTTATCTAGTTTAGTATGAAGTTGACAGTCATTTGTCAAATGGGCAGGCCAGATACTCGCCATATTTTTGTTGACATTGGGTTGGGATTCTATGTGGAGTTTACATGGTCTGAAGCCTTGCAGTTTATATCCACAAAGGAAAAGGCGCTCTCCAGGTTCAATTGCTCTCTCTCTCTCTCTCTCTCAGACAAACATTTAGTGTTTTTTGCACACATCCAAACATGCATGCACAGACACGTGTGCGTGTGGATGCATACATAATATGCACATGGTTCACTTTCAAATATAAATGAAAAGAATGTGAATGCTGAAAATTGATATGATTGTCTGATACTAAAGCATCCAACATCAAACAAAATATCCTCCCCAAACACCCTACATCATTTGATTCAGTAAATTAAATCCACGAGCCAAAGGCTAATGTAAAATAAAGTCTTGTTTTCTTGTTAACCCCTAGATTGCATTGGGCAACTAGAGGATCAATTCCAGTTTGATTTCATCAGACTGGTGGGTTGATGATTATGTTCAGGGTTTTCTGTGGTTCAGCAGCTACTTCGAGTTGTTATTTTTCTTTAAAACCCAGCAAACTAATTTCTGTTCCAATAAATTTTATATGCCCAGAACAAGAACAACAACAAATTCTAATTCTGATTTATGAACAGAAATATAACTGGGTAAAATAACTTGCAATGCACAGTGCAAATAATATAGAAACCAATCACACAGAATTATAGACACCAGAGATACCCTGGAAACCCCAACTCCAAGGAAACCCAGCAAACAAGGGTTTATTATTTTGCTCTGCAAATCCGAAACATTGTAATTTTTACAATGAAAAATATGTGGCCAAACCTGGCACACATCTACCTCAGAAAACCAGTGCTGGATTGAGCTTTAGGCTCCTGAAATCCTGTCCACCAGTCACACGGCCCACATGGCCTCTTGCTGCCAGCGAAATGTACGGCTGAGTCTGCAGCTTAGGGGTCTCACGGCTCCCTGCTTGAGGCCCGATCTGATGCTGAAGGGAGCGGCTTAACCTCCCTCTCTTCCTTGCTGCAAAACAGATCAACCTCGTGTTGAAATTAGTTCAGAAATTCACCATATTATACCCAGATTTCAGCCTCCAATTAAGTCATAACAGCAAGCATTATAACCTTTACTAGCTGCACTTAATGAGCAGAAACACTAATTAATATAGTTCTGAAACTAAATCCGCAGCGGAATCATATACTAACAGTGGACAAAATATCCATAATGCACCATGAAAACTTCTGGGTAAAACCTAAGAAGAATAACACAGAAATTTGTGACAATTTGAGGAGATTTATTTATTGAGCTCCAGAGAAAGATACTGAGATTACAACAGTCATTTACAGCAATGATATAACAGCATCCAACTCAGAAAACTGTGCCCCTTCTACACCCAGAAAAACTGTCCACCAATTCTAGAAATCCGCGCCAAGTTTCAGACAAAAAAAAACTGCATTAAATTTCTGTTACAATGCTGAACTGTACAGCCTGTACTTCAGCATTAACTTTCATGAACAGTGGGCACAAATTTCAATGCCAACAGTAAAGGAAAACTTAGATATTAACTCAGCAATTTGCCTTGAAATCAGAGCCTTGATATCAGTGCATACCTCTGCTGTTCCTCTAACAAATCCGTACAGTATGGATTCCTTTCACTGCTGTACGGTCCTGTTCTATATCAGCAACTGTCTTGGGATGCATGCCCTCTTCCTCCCCTGAAAGATGCGCCTCCCTGCTTGCTGTCCTTCTCCTTTCTCCACGCTCAGAAAATTCTCTTGGAATGAGTGACCCTTCACCTCCCACAACTCTTTCCTCAAAGTGTGCGCCTTCCTCTCCTAATGAGCTGCCTTTTATCAATTTCGAATTGTAACTCCTCTAACCCTTGATCTCCCTCAAGTGACTGTTCACTTACCCTTGAGATCAACGGTCACGATTTAATCATTCGTTGAGGTCACCTAAGTTAATAAAGTGATCCATAACATCATAAAGTCACTTTTACATTTCAAAATTAAAAGACTCAACTTTATAAAATCACTTTATAAAGTCACTAGGAGAAAACTTGCTTGGTCACTTCCGCATGCTGAGCGCTGCCAATGCAGAAGTACCTCCAAGCTACCAAATCTCAACACCTCGGCCCCTTACCACCATGGTTTACCCTGCACACATCCCCTGGTCGATCTTGGCCCTGACGGCTCTCTAATCTCCTATGTTCAGCCCTCTTTCTCATTGGAGTATTGGCTGGCTGAAGATGAGGGTAAAAACCCTTCCTATCTCCTACAAAATTCCTCTCCAAAAGATTCTCCTCACACACACTTTCGATTTGCTGCAGAAACCCTCAATGTCATTCACTAAAACAATGATTCTCCTCAAGCCACCCCGTCTGCTTATAAATCTTCAGCTAAGGGATTCAATGGTGGAGATTAAATCCCCAACATGTCAAATCAATGGCTATGATTTAATCTGAAACTAATTTTGACTTTTGGATAAGATCAAAGAAGCTTCTCACAACTAATAATGATTAATAATTGCCTTTTCCTAAGTTTGGACTTCGGAATAATTTAAATGATCATTAATCAAATTAATTAATCTTGTTTTCCTAAGTTAGACTTAGGAAAAATTTAAATGACTTGGAGAATCAAATATTCTAGTGTCTCTTGCTTGCGTGACACCTCGCCAAAGCAACAACCCCTGTCCGAGCTACAATATTTCAACACGAGTTTCATGAGGTTTTGAGGACTTGCTCTTTTTAGCAGTTATGCTTTTTAGGAGCCAATGTTCCAAGGCTGGTACAACAGATTTAGTGACATATTCCTGGTCCTTGTGAGCTCACAAGTATGATGAACCTCTTTTGATGACATGCATGACAATGTGGAAATCCCCTTAATTTAGGGTTTCCTATTGTTTAGGATATGTTGTCCGATAGCTGTTTTCTTGGCTGCGAAATAGAGGTATTAGTATTACCAAGGTACACATGTGGATTCATTTCCTTATGAATTGACATACATGACATAATCCAAGGGAACACGTTACTGTCCTTAGCCTAGAGTAAGTCCACTTGAGTCTTAGTTTAACATTTCTGTCCAGTTCGTTTGACTTCAATGAATAAGAGGATAGGCATGCATGATTAGTGGAGCACGTGGATGGCATGTTCCTAAATTAGTTCGAGTTCACTCGTGTGATCTTTAGTTCAAATCAAGTAAAGGCATGATTCACAATACTTCACTCCAGTAGGGTACTCCACGTTTCCTCCTGTTATCACAAGATTTGTACTTTTGCAAATCCCTCCACAAGATCCCAATCTTGTGTAACAATTGGAAGTTTCTACCATTGCCACCTAAGTAGATACTTCCGTCGTTTTAGTGATGGAAGAAGGTGCAACACAAGGGAGGCTTCCTTGGTGACCTCAAGGGATCAAATTGCAAGACTAGCTGAACCTACAACCCCCTATCTTGGTCACCTAAATATTAGGTCTAGGTCTAGGAGAGGTGATGAACCCCCACTTTGGCATCCTTTTTGTTCCCTATATCCTAAATACATATGCATTTTGCCTTCCTTTTTATATTTTCTACAGACTTATCTCTATAAAGTCCTACCTTTATCACAGGTATTACCACTGCCACATAATCATCTTAATTTCTTTTCATAAATTAGAATTAGAATGAGTTTTAGAATATGTTTGAATTATTAGATGTATGTGATTTTCAATAACATTAATTATGACCATAGAATGCAAGGTTCCAGGTTCATTCTCTTGAAGTATATGAAGGTATATATGCAAGGCATTTAAGAATATATATCTTCAAGGCAGTTTATGAAGATATATATTATATTCTCAGGAGAGAGTATTTTAAGAAGATATATATCCAGTTGACAATGCAACATCCCATGTTCCATTTTGCATATACATATATGTATCGGCCTGTTATACTAGTCAGTGCCTAAAACAACACGATAGCACCTTGAATGGACAACTGGCAGGGTTGGTGTTTATTATTCAGTTGAGTGCCAAGGGAGATCAATACAAGGCCACAAATGGCATTGAATGAGATGCTCAACATCTTTACCTCAGAGCACATGATGAAATCCGAATAAGGAACAGGGGTAACGGTCCAACAGATGGATCGAGAGTTGGATCTGGTATTGCCTCGTACATCAGATTGATGGATTAGGCATCTAGTCGTTTTAACTGTTTTCCTAGAATATAGGAAATTGGCGCTCTGTAATCAGAGTTATTTTGAGCCATGTATTGTATATATATGCGTGTGCTCACTTGAGCAAAGACATGATTAGTGTGTGACGTATGAAGAACATAATTGAGTGAACCACTGTTTTAGATTTCATAATTTCCAATATATAAAATCTGCTGTGTGATGATTTGTTGTTGGTAGTTTAGTCAAGTTTGAGTACGGGAGTACTGTGAGTGTGGGCCCACTCACAGGTACAATCCTGTACCATTTATTTTCTGTTCATAGTTAATTGCTGCTAATTAGATTCATGTATGATTGTTAGTCTATGTATTTTCTATGATAATGAAGTGTATGCTGAGGAATGGTTGTATGCTGCATAATGGCCCCTGGAAATTGTTGAATAATAACAATCAATGACTATTAGAGTTAATACATTTCAGCCATCGTTTATAATAGGATCCATATCCATTCTAACATTTCATGTTGAATCTGGGTATACGTAGGTCTTAGCTACTACAATGACTTTGACATCATTCACAGGATTCTGAATGGGGACCGTTAAATTTGCTAAGCCTACTCCTGTTATGTTAGTTTGATAATAATTTCTGAATACAATATGTTTTAATGTTTTTTCTGTGTAAACTGCATAGAGTGCTTCATAAGTACACATTGAACCTCGGGTTGACATAATTAATGAATGAGCGTAATACAATGCTAAAGAATTAAGAGTTATATTTTTCCCTCATCATTTTGGCGCCGTTGCCAGGGAGGTGTTATCCACCAGGTTGCACAAGCTGGATTTCCTGAAGAGCCACCAAAGAATGAGCAAGCAATGCTCATACATGCAGAATTCAGTGATTCAGCAGGCCCTGAAAAGGC
>JZKD02S1672933.1:660809-674601 GCA_000966675.3 Picea glauca | reverse complement strand
GAGTTGAGGATTAGGTGACAACACCTTAACTCTCACTTGCCCCCAAGGACACACCGAGTGGATTGAAGATTTCTTCCACGTCTCCCAAAGGTGTGTATAAGGCGGCAACAGGAGGCACTCAAGGAATTAGAACTTTAGCCTTAGAACCGTTATAGGAGCAATACCAGGCTGAAGGGAAACCCATAGGGAGTTCACAACTACCCTCAGATATCCCTTGCCCAGGATATTGTGCTTAAACAATTATCATAGGATGCATGACTCGAGGCATTAAGAAACCTTGTGGACTTGGTGCAGGGACCACCCCTGACACTAATAAACATGCCAGTAAAAGTGGAGAAAAACAAGACCCTACAAAAACCCCTAGTACTCATCGTTACTCAAAAGTAGCATCCAACAATCTGGAAGAGCCACCCGAAATAGACTCTATCGTTGGGATAGTCATAGAGCCTCCTTCCTCTGAATCTCCCCAAAACCAAGACCATCCCATTGAAGGATCTGAATCAGAAGAACATAGTAACCCTATTGAAGAGCCAAAAAGCTCTGCCCCTCTGAAGAATCTTTGTGGGGAGAAAGACCTTTAAACATGGGAGAAGAAATGGAAACATCAAAGCAGAAAGAACTAATCACATTTGAATTTCCTATTCAGGAGTTTGAGGGCATACTTCAAATGAAAAACATTCCACCCTCTGCTTTACCAAATTTCCGTGGATTGCCTAGCGAGGACCCTGACACCTTCCTCTTTAAATTTGATGTCCTTTGCCGAAGCTATGACTATTATTCTGATGCCCATAAACTTAAATTGTTTCCCACCACCTTGAAAGAAGCAACTCTTCGCTGGTTCATGGGACTCGGAGGAAATTCTATCAGAACTTGGGACGAAATGAAGCAGAGATTTCTCAAGAAGTAACAGGATTACTGCAAGGTAAGGGATATACGAGAAGAAATTTTTAGAATGACATAGAAGGAGGAAGAAACCCTCGAAGATTATGTAGAGAGGTTTCAATACAACTTACAAAGGACCAAGCAAAACACACTTGATCCCGAAACATTACGTACTATCTTCCTAAGAGGAATCAAGGATGATTGTATGGATGCATTAAATCTCATGGGGGACGAGGATATCTCCCAGATGATCTATGACGATATCTGTGAACTGTGTAAAATCTATTCACGAGGTATTACTTAGTCTGAGAAAGGCCCTTGCGATCTAGTGTCTAGGGTCACAAAGTCGTCAGGAGGAGTTACCAGAACCAAAATACGAAACATGTTGGACAACTTTAAAACCAATATCCTTAGTTCTCTTAGCTCCCAGTTGGATACCTTCCAAGCAAAGAAAAACAAAGAAGAAGCTGACCTAGCGTTGGCCGTCTTCTGTTCTAGATGTAGAAAAAAACATCCTCTAAGGGAGTGTCCTCTAGATAACATAGAAATATGTGGTATCTATGAACAAAATCATGATACTAAGAGTTGCCCTTCCCTGCCTGAACTAAAAGCAGTCTACCAAGGGGCCACTGGGAAGACAGAGCAAATTTGTTTTATGGCCCAAAAGCGACCATGGCCACCCAAAAGGCACCATGCATGACACGAGCAATCCCAATTTTCTCCATACTAAACTCAGTATCAATATCCATAGAAAAATTGGTATGCTTCCATGCCTCGGCAACAATGGCAACCCCAAATGCAGAACCAACCTTGGCAACAAGGCTGGAGATGGCCTAATCTTCAAAAACCCACTCCCCAAACACACCCTCCAATTCAACATCAACAACTACAATTACCATCCAACCAACCTCCTCCACGACCTACGCAATTACTGGCCCAACCGATACCAAATCCAAATAATAAAGTAGTTCAGCCCGCCTGCAACGTTGAACTACCCTTCTTTCCCACATACGTCATTTCTCCTGCGGAATTTCAAAACATACATCTACGATCGGGAAGAGTGGTTCAGGAACAAACCTCACCCATCATTCAAGAATAGGACGATGAGGAAAATCCTTCCGAGTCAGAAAACCAGGATGCTAATACCTCCAAGGAAAAAAAAATATTCCTCAGAAAAACCCCTATGAGCAGGAATTACTTTTAGAACCACCTTATCCAGAAAGGTTAAATATAGAAAAGTCCCCCATACAACTAGAATTTGACCTTTTAGGAGAACTTTGAAACGTGTGTGTAAAAATTCCTTTGTTCCAAGCTATCAAGGATGTTCCGATCTATTCTAAAGCTGTTCGAGAACTCTGCCTAAAGAAACCAGGGAGGAAGAAGAAAGATCCAGAAACTGTTCATGTCATAGGGAAGCTAGCGGATCTAATGCTAGGGAAAGTATTTATGGCCAAATACATGGATCCAAGAAGTCCGATAGTCAAAGTCAACATTAATAACATTTCCATTGCACACACTTTGGTGGACTTAGGAGTGGCCATAAATGTAATGATCAAAGAAGCCATGGAGAAACTTCAGCTGCCTGGTCTTCGACCTACCCCTATAGTCCTTCAACTAGCAGATAGATCCATAGTAAAACTCGAGGGGATGTTGGAAGATGTAATTGTTTCTGTAGACTTGTGGGAATAGCCAACCGACTTTATGGTCCTACAACCAAAGGCCAACCTAGGGGGATACCCATTGATTCTGGGGAGACCCTGGTTGGCCACTGCCGACGCATATATCGGCTGCAGATCAGGTAATATGACCATCTCCCACTGGAAGTCAACTAAGAAGCTAACCCTCTAATCTCTTGCTAAACCTTCCCCTGACCTAGAGGATTCCCCTTGGGTCGAGGATAGCGATGAGGAACCCGCACAACCTCTATTAACCCTTGACCAAGCATCAACATTTAAACAAGCTACTGAAGATGATTTGATCTGTACATATTTAGCACATCCTCATATAGCCAACCACCCAACTCTGGAGCATATCCTTGGAGAGAAGAATTGGTTCTTGTAGAGGCTACCCTTGGAGACCAAAGCTTAGCTATTGAAATCCATCCTGGGAAAACCTTGAATATCAATGCTAAGCTAGATTCTTCTCAACAAAAGAAGCTCATTGAAATACTAAGAAAACACAGTTCCGCCTTTGCTTGGGACTATACTGACATGAAAGGGATCCACCCTAATCTATGTACCATCACATCTATCTTAAGGAGGGTTCCCGACCTATTCAACAACCTCAGCGAAGGATGAACCCTGCTCTGAAGGATATAGTCAAGGGGGAACTCCAGAAGCTCCTTGACGTAAATTTTATTTACCCAATCTCCAATAGCAAATGGGTTTCGCCCTTGGTTATTGTGCCAAAGAAGAATGACAAGTGGCGTATTTGTGTTGAGTACATGGAGCTGAATAAGGCCACTTTGGAAGATTACTTCCCATTACCATTCATTGATCAAGTCTTGGATACCTTGGTAGGGAAAAAGTACTTCTCTTTCTTGACGAGTTTAGTGGTTATAATGAGATACAGATCATCCCTATGGATCAAGAGAAAACCACTTTTACATACCCATGGGGAACCTATGCTTACCAAGTACTTCCATTTGGACTATGTAACGCTCCCGCTACATTCCAGAGGGCTGTCTTAGGGATATTCTCCAACTTGACCAACGAATGCGTGGAAATTTTATGGACGATTTTACTGCGTATGGAGATACCTTTCGAGAAGTTGTAGACAATTTAGAAAAGGTATTAATCAGGTGCCAAGAAACCAATCTCTCTCTTAGCCATGAGAAATACCATATGCTTTGTACTGAGGGGGTTGTGCTAGGACACCACATATCACCTACAGGAATCCAGGTAGATCCTGCTAAGATCAAAGTCATTCGTGACCTTCCAGTACCCACAACCTAGAAAGACGTCCGCAACTTTCTAGGACATGCAAGATATTATCGAAGATTTATCGAAAACTTTACAAAGATGACATCCCCCCTGTTTTCATCACTCACAAAAGCTACAGAAGTTTTTTGGAATGATCAATGTCAGACCGCATTTGAAACTTTAAAAGAAAGATTATCCATTGCACCTATCTTGCGGGGTCCCAACTGGACCATACCTTTCCATATCTCTATAGACGCCTCAGATACAACCATTAGAGCTGTTCTCGGACAGAAAGAGGAACAACGTTCGTATGCTATCTATTACATCAGTAAAAATCTTACCCCTGCTGAAAAGAACTATACCGTAACCGAAAAAGAGTTTCTTGCTGTTGTGTATGCTATTAATAAATTTCGTCATTACATCACGGGTTATTCAGTCTTCATACATACTGATCACTTCGCCATTCGTTATCTTATGAACAAATCCATCACCAATGGGAGAGTGACCAGGTGGTTGCTCTTACTACAGGAGTTCAACATTTCAATCATTGATAAACCAGGGAAGGAAAATGTCGTTGCTGACTTCCTCTCTCGACTCACCAATGAAAGAGAAGCCATTCCATTGGAAGATAACTTCCCAGATGAACACTTGTTCGCTTTATCTACTAACACACCATGGTTTGCAGATATCGCTAACTACTTGGCTGCAGGTAGACTTCCGCAACATCTATCCCCAAAAGAGCGTCAAAGGGTTATCCGACAGAGCGCAACATATTCCTGGATCGAAGGATATCTCTTCCGTACCAAACACAATCGTATTATCCGACGTTGTGTTCTAGAGGACGAGATGATGCCATCCTAAAAGCATGCCATGATGAACCTTGCAAAGTCCACTTCGTAGATAAAAGAACTGCAAATAAAGTACTGCACCTGGGGTATTACTGGCCGACCATCGTTAGGGATGCCAAGCAGTACGTCAGGAGTTGCGACAAGTGTCAAAGAATGGGACGACCTGTGAAGTCAGATGAGATACTGCTTCAGCCTCAACTTCAGATAGAACCCTTTGAGAAGTGGGCCCTGGACTTCGTGGGACCTATTAACCCACCATCAAAGCATAAGATGTACATTCTAGTGTGTACGGACTACGTGACCAAATGGGTTGAAGCCAAAGCACTTCCAAAGGCTACAGAGGACGCAATGCCTAACTTCTTATATGAAGATATCTTCGTCTGCTTTGGGGTTCCTCGGGAGATCGTCACTGATCAAGGGACCCAGTTCACTTCACGACTCATCTAGTCCATCACCGAGCAATTCAAGATTAAGCACTAGATGTCAACTCCGTACCACCTTCAGGCAAATAGCCAGGTAGAAGTCACAAATTGAGTATTAGAAGCTATCCTGACTAAAACAATCCAGCATCATCATAAAGATTGGGTTGACAGGCTCCCAGAGGCCTTATGGGCCTACAGAACCACCTGGAGGAAAACCACGGGGTTTACTCCTTATGTATGAGTGTATGGAAAGCATGCGGTTCTCCCCATCGAGTTCGAGATCAAAACGTTGAGGATTGCATTACAAGTGGGCTTGGATCTTTCAGAAGCCCAACAACATAGGCTTGAGCAGATTAATGAGTTTGATGAGATTTGCCAAGTTGCAATACATCAAACTGCTTTAGTTCAACAACAAAGAGCTAAATGGCATGATGAATTCATCAAAGAGAAGAAATTTAAAGAGGGGGATTGGGCCCCCTGTTTGATTCACAGTATAAAGATTTTAAAGGCAAGTTCTACACCCAATGGCTCGGGCCATACGAGGTAGATACCGTATACGAGAATGGCTCCGTTAAACTCTGTACCATTGACGAAGCAAGGACATCACTTATGGAAAATGGCCATCGACTAAGGCTATATCAGAGGCCCAAGACCAAGGAGGAATTTATTCAGGAAGTAGTCAAACATAATGATCTCAATATAATGGGCACAGTGGCATTGCCACCTGTGCCCGCTGTTCCGTGACCTATTTTTACATCGTTACTAAAAAAAAAAGAAAGAAAAACCGAAAAAAAAAGAGAAAAAGTAATAAAGATCTGGTAGTGAAAACCCGACCTCAAGCGCTGCCGGCACTGATGATATTGGAAAACCAATTACTGGCCAATATCACCTAGTTAAGGAATTCCAGTTGCGAAAAACCCTCGGGGCGCAACAAAACATACTCTTGTTTGAAAACCGGGGCACCGACAGACAAGGTTTGTTAAAAACAAATCTAAAAAAGAGAAAAAAAAAAGAAAAAAAGAAAAACATTTATAATAAAAATGAACAACAAATGTCTGGTGATGAGCTCACAATCTACATCTTCTTTCTACCATTTCATTTTTGAAGTATGCAAGGATATGATCAAATTACAAATATTGCGTTAATCCTGCAGGGTTATAAGGGGCATGTCATGACCAACAAAATTCAACAAGGCAACAGTGGAACACTTGCACCTACAATCTTCCATTGAATCGGTTCAGGTTTTTCTAAAAACTCATGTTTTCTCTTTTGTGAATTAGAAATTGGGAGATTATTTGGCAAAGTGATAATACTACTAACTCCATATTCCACTAAGCACTACACCTAAGGTCTACACACTACCAATACAACCCTATCTTTGTATGCTACATAATGAACAACATAGTGATGAATGTCACCTAATAATCCTGCCTAACTACATCACTAAATTCACTATACCATGGTGTCTATACACTTGACTGTCTCTTAGCTTTTCGACCATTACGTAGCAAACATAATCATACTCTGACCAACCATTAAGCAATAATAATACCGACGACTGTAGTTTCATCCCCATTACGTATAAACACAATCATATTTTTTCCGAACCAACCCCCCTATCATACCTTGTCGCCGTGTTCTTTTAAATCGAGACACTTGGCATGAAAGGGGTACCTCCTGAAACACGACATGTTATGAATGCACCCAGTCGCCAATACACATAGCCATGATAGCTCACCCATTATCCCGCACTTTCGAGTGTCTACTCCCCTAACAACTATACAAGGGCAGAGTCGGGTTTAATTCTAAGTGCGAACACAGGGCCAGGATCATTTCTGGAAGCGAGTACAGAGTCGGGATAAATTCTGAGTGAAGTTGCAGAGTGAAGTTACAGAACGTAGCCGGGTTCTAACAATGATTATACAACACGATAACAGTGATTATACAACACGATGGGAGGATAGAGTTGGATCATTTCAAAATACAAAGCATAGGGTGGAACTACACAGGATAAAATCGAGATTACTTCCGAGCAGAGTTGGATTCAACATTGGATCCCGACCACGAGCACAATCAAAGGTCGATCAGTTGGACGCTAGATGAATCGGGCTAGGCCAACTACGAGAGACAGAGACATGGTAAGTTGTTGGTTAGGAAGAGCATGCCCAGGAGCTGAATGCAAGTTTAAAAATCACAAGTAGGATGACGAAGGCTACTGTAAATAGATATAGCGGGATTTTGAGGTAAGGAGTTCAAATATCATTCTGTAGCATTTTTTTTTTGAACAATTGTTCTTCTTTGAAAAATGGGAGGGGCAACGAATAAAAACGAGCCCAATAATATTGAAAATATCAGAAAAAACTCAGCAGTCATGAGGATATTCGAACAGGCTGGATGGCTACAGTTCCTAGAAAAGTTCCAAGGATTTGATCTTGATCTCACCATGGAATTTGCTCAGAGTTTTGATGGCAGACAAGCTACTATTAGAAGGTTAAATATCCTTGTGTATGAAGAGTGTATGAGCACAATTACAGGGCTGCCACTGCAAGGAGAAAAATGGTTTAAACATTTCAAAGTAGCCCCTGAAAGTTGGATTCCATTTCTTAAGGCACCATCCCCACTTCCAAACCTGAGAAGGGGGATAGCTAGGGAAGCACTAAGCCCTCCCTGGGATGAGGTGGTATTTCACCTTCAAAAGTTTGTTACTTGCGAGGGGAGGTATAACTTGGTCCACCATTACCACATCAGGATCTTGCTGCATTTAAGAGGGGACAAACCACTTAGCATGCCTTATTTTTTACATAAAAGCTTGTCTAAAATGGCTGAGTTTTTGATAAAGAAATGAAATCCTGAAATTGCTCTGTATCACAAGGGTCTCATAATGATGGTTATAAGTGAGGAGCTAAACAAATTAGGGGTTTCATGGAGCACTTTCATGGGCTCAACACTATCTAAACCCAAAATGAGGACCTTACCAGCTAAGAAGAGGCCCGAGGGAGTCACTATAGGGTGCAGGAGATCCACTTGAGTCTCTCGGAAAGTCTTAGGCACAACCACTATTGAGGAGGAAGATACAGAGTACGAAAAAGAGGCATCCTATGAACAACTTGTTGAAAACTCAGAAATGGGAAGAGAACAGGATGATGTTATGATCAATATTGTAATCGAGCCTGAAGGGGTAGAACCCCCACTTTTGGATACAGAGCAGACTTGGATGGGATTTGACATTTCCCCTTCCTCCCCTTCCTCGACCAAGGTGGTAAATGAGTCTCGGGACATGCCAGCTAGTCCACATTTCATTCCTGGGAATAAAGGATATGATAAGAAGAAGAAAAATGGAAAAAGGCACGTGGAACCAAAGCCTTTCCGATTCTGCAACCCTAGCTACCAAGCCTTGCTTAAGCAAAATCAAAGACTCTTGCTGCAGAATAAGAAGCTCAAAAGAAGATTGAGATATCATAAGATCCCAAGTGATGCGGGGAATCTAATGGAGGATATTCAAGGGGAAGAAGTGTCGAAAGAGAGAGTGGAAAGTTGTGCCAAAATCCATGCAGAGGAAGCACAAAAGATTTTTAATACCTTCCTAGATGATGTCATTACCAACACTTATGTCTTTATGCAGTTGAAACTTGATCTACCCCAGTGGAAAAACAAGGATGAACTCTTTGACCTGGGGATCATCAATAAAGAATCCCACAGACAAGCCATAGAAAAGCTCAAGGCAAGGTGGTTCTCCATGTACCTACAACAAGAACAAAGATGGACTGATAGGATTAAACAATATAAACAACAACTGGAGGATACAAAGAAGTTAGTACAACAGACTACTGAAATTGCCTTTGAAGGCATATACAGTAGAGAGCCACCTAAGTCTTATCCTCTCTTCTTGCATGATCGGTGGGCAGCCTTCAAACTGAAACAATTAGCAGCAGGACAACCTCATGAGATTAAGCAGTCAGATGGTTTTGTCAATATCTACGTCTCTGCAGAAATAAAGGACCAAAATCTGTTGTGTGAACTATATCTTTATAACTTCATCCTCCCTAACAATGCCCGTGGAATCCTAACCCCGGTGTTGGTGATGTTCAGTTAAGGGAATTCACCTCTCATATCCTCGGTCTCTCTCAATGGAAGAAAGATGCATAATTCTATAGGAGAATGGAGTCCGAGGCAAGCCTAAATGTGAGGGATGAATACCATTGCCTCATGTTATGAAAGATGATCTACAGAGGTTAAGGGCAAATACGGGAGATGTTGTTACCATTCGTCAGCACAAAAATTTTGCCATAGTAGACTTCATGTAGGTGTCTAGGGCACATTCAGTTCGGGCACTATTGATCTCTCATGATATATGGGAAGTTCTCCCTAAATATCTAAGGGATCAAACCCAATAGGGTATCCATATTTCGGATTGGCACTTAATCGGGCTACATTCTATGCCAACTCCCTACTCAGATATGGTAGTCTGTGGATAGGGCTGAGGTTCCTCTTCCCTATTATTTGGTGCCTCGACAGGTTCTATAAAGCCTCTACTACTTGGGATGAGGAAGAGGAAAGGCTTCAATGGTTACAGATGGAAAGGACCATTGGGTATTACAATCCAGGTGATTTTGGGCACACAACTTATGACTGGGGAGCAGTCCACGCAGGGATAGCAAAAGAGGAATAGGTTGCATGAGGACATGCAACCAGATCGGCAAGGGGGAGATGATGAACCCCCACTTTGGCATCCTTTTTGTTCCCTTTATCCTAAATACATATGCATTTTGCCTTCCTTTTTATATTTTCCACAAACTTATCTCTATAAAGTCTTACCTTTATCATAGGTATTACCACTGCCACATAATCATCTTAATTTCTTTTCATAAATTAGAATTATAATGAGTTTTAGAAGATGTTTGAATTATTAGATGTATGTGATTTTCAATAACATTAATTCTGGCCATAGAATGCAAGGTTCCAGGTTCATTCTCTTGAAGTATACCAAGATATATATATGCAAGACATTTTAAGAATATATATCTTCAAGGCAGTTTATGAAGATATATATTATATTCTCAGGAGAAAGTATTTTAAGAAGATATATATCCAGTTGACAACGCAACATCCTATGTTCCATTTTGCATATACATATATGTATCGGCCTGTTATACTAGTCAGCGCCTAAAACAACGGGATAACACCTTGAATGGACAACTGGCACGTGAACAAGTGGCAGGGTTGATGTTTATTATTCAGTTGAGCGCCAAGGGAGATCAATACAAGGCCACGGATGAGTAACCGTGGGCATTGAATGAGATGCTCAACATCTTTACCTCAGAGCACATGATGAAATACGAATAAGGAACAGGTGTAACAGTCCAACAGATGGATCGAGAATTGGAACAACTATTGGCTCATATATCAGATTGATGGATTAGGCATTTAGTCGTTTTAACTGTTTTCCTAGAATATAGGAAATTGGTGCTCTGTAATCAGAGTTATTTTGAGCCATGTATTGTATATATATGCGTGTGCTCACTTGAGCAAATGCATGATTTGTGTGAGACGTATGAAGAACAAAACTGAGTGAACCACTGTTTTAGATTTAAGAATTTCCAATATATAAAATCTGTTGTGAGTGATAATTTCTTGTTGGTAGTTTAGTCAAGTTTGAGTACGAGAGTACTGTGAGCGTGGGCTCACTCACAGGTACAGTCCTGTACCATTTATTTTCTGTTCATAGTTAATTGCTGCTAATTAGATTCATGTATGATTGTTAGTCTATGTATTTTCTATGATAGTGAAGTGTATGCTGAGGAATGGTTGTATGCTACATAATGACCCCTGCAAATTGCTGGATAATAACAATCAATGACTATTAGAGTTAATACATTTCAGCCATTGTTTATAATAGGATCCATTATCCATTCTAACATTTCATGTTGAATCTGGGTATACGTAGGTCTTAGCTACTACAATAACTTTGACATTATTCACATGATTCTGAATGGGGACCGTTAAATTTGCTAAGCCTACTCTTGCTGTGTTAGTTTGATAATAATTTCTGAATACAATATGTTTTAATGTTTCTTTTTAGTATATACATCTGCTCTAGGACCACAATACTTTTGAATCTCGTGAAGTGAACATTCAAGGGTTAAGCATATGATATCTCAGAACACTTAGTCTGGAGAGATACCACAACAAGACAAAAGATCAAAGTATTGTGACTCATTCCTTTCCTACCCATAGTTTATATTTTGCTAGTTCTCTTTTCTGTGTAAACTGCATAGAGTGCCTCATAATCACACATTGAACCTCGGGTTGTCATAATTAATGAATGAGCGTAATACAATGCTAAACAATTAAACAAAATGCAAGTAAACAATACCATAACCATTATATAAAGAAGTGTTTTGCAGAAATTTACTTACATCCACCAAGCATTCATATAGCCAAACCCTAGTTGTAAACCTTCCACCAAGATAAATGCCAAAAATCACCAAAAAGAAGCCTTCTTCAACAAGTGTGCCACAATTTCAGCCAATAACCCTAAGAGGGCCAAAAATTTCAGACCTCACCAAGTGGTGAGTGAAAGATGATGAAAAAATGAGAGTAAAACCGCTCAATATATACCATACCAATGACCTTAATTAAATTTTAGGTCACCAAAAGGCCGACATGGCCAAAATACATAATAATACTATTTTACACTAAAATGTCATAATGAAAACCCTAATCAAGCAAATAATGAGGAAGTCATGCCCTTTTAGGGTGACGTTAGCCCTTTCTAGGGCAAATGTGGCCTCCTGGAGCAAAACGTTAGCCCTCCTTGGGCCTTCGAAAGCTGCCACACGGTGCCAAAACTGCCACAACTGCCTCCCAATACTCCTATATCGCTGGATGACGTCATAGGATGTCCTGGGTGACATCATGGGCCTTCCAAGGCCAACGTCCCAGTGGAAAGGGCACAACCCCCCTGGGTAAGACTCAGTTAGGCTGCGTCTGTGGAAAGTCCTCTTCTCTGGTGCAAACCCCTCTGTCCTGTCTCTGCCCCCTGCTGGGGTCTCAACATCCATCTGGTGGGCTCTTCAGCTCCATGGAGGTTCGAACTAATCATCTCCCCATGTGCACCTGTCCAATATGGTACCTATCCGTCGGGCATGATCTTGCACATCAACAGAGACGCCGTCCATGGGCTCATAAGTCACAGGGATCATAGCAATGTCAATCACATCCATTCATCAATTTTATCAAACATGTTCATAAAACGCTTTCTACCTAGTCAAGTGGTCAAAGACATTACACAAATCTGCAAGGCAAGTTTGGAGGAAGTGACAGGGCGTCCTATTGGGCTAGTGTCCACTGGAAAATGGATGTTTCCGAAAGAGATCAATTCCAAGTCATGTAAATGGGTGAGGTGGATAAGGGACGTCTTGAAAAAGGGTGCAGTGATAGCAGGGAAATGCAAGGCTTACCTGTGGGTGCCTTTGTAGAAGGCGAGCTGCACCTGTCCTGGATGCAAATGTTTCCAAGCCCATTCATGCCTTTTATTCTTATTTCTTTACTGCTTTTTCTTTCAAGAAGCTAATCAGGGGACACTGCCCTGGCGTGGTGACTAGTGGTGGCAATCTTACCCACAAGCACTTTCATGGAGATGAGAAGGTTGGCTCCTGATGAGACCCCCCTTCTCTTGGCCAGGCAACCAAGAGCCACTACCCTGGTGTGGTGACCAACTGCTAGTAGTGTTATACCGCTAGTGTTGATATTATGGTAACTGCGTGAGGTATTTACCTCCACGTGTAAACCCGGCGAGAATAGAATACTCCGGGAAGAAAGAGAAACCCTAATGAGTTGGCTAATAACCCTAGAAGACTTGTCGGCTCAAGAAGATAACTTATATTAGGTTATTAGCCTCTAAGAGAAGAAGTCAGCCAGAATAAATAATATATACTGAATAGACAGATACCCAGAATGAGAAGTCGGCCCAGGCAGTTAGCCATAATTACTATAAATACAGGAGGCTAGTCTTCATTCTGGCAGGCAGTCTCAGAATTGCAGAGTAGCACTTGTGCGCTCTGCAGTGCCCAATTTTGTGCGCAGGTTTGGAGGAGAGTTGCCGGTGCAGCTGCTGCAGTTAGCAATTACGTTTTGGCTTGGACTATCTCTTGGCTAGGGTTTGGACTATCTGATCAGCTCTTGTTGCGCTATCCTTGGGGAAAGGTGCGCTACCCTTTGTTTGGCTATCTAGCGTAGGGTTTGCATCCAGAGTGATTCTTTGTCAAGGTTAAGGTGCTCGGAGGGTGGCTTCGGCCTATGGTTGGGTGACAATAGTGATATTGTCAATGGTAAAACGAGCACATCCATTATATTCTAACAAGTTATGGGCCCACACCTCCTTCATTCAGTCTAACCGCTGGAAGGAAACATAGCCGTAAGGATATTGAGCTCGTTGAAGAACTGCCGCTAGGGTTTCTAGCATGAGCAGTCACCATAGCACTGCAGCTAGGGTTACTAGCAGGTGCAGTTGAAGAAACCCTAATCCTCTCGTTGAGGCACCTTAAGTGAAGGGATTGACCTAATTTCCGGATAGATCAGTGCACCCTAGCCTAGCGCATCTCTTGATACTCTCAGCAAGCCAAGACGTCAAGTTTGAGTTTTTGGTCAAATCTAGGGTTTGACCAAGTCAAAGCAACCATGACTTATTCTATGAAGTCAGAGAACAAGTTAGATGGAG
>JZKD02S1672933.1:636726-652559 GCA_000966675.3 Picea glauca | reverse complement strand
CCAGATGGAGGGAGAAGACTATGATGATTGCTTGTTCTAGTAAACCAGACATACCTCTACATGAGCCATTATATCATCCGCAATATCCATGGGTTGGAGTTTACATCAGATGAATACAAAGACTGTTCTCTAGAATAATTGAACAAAGAACGTATGTAGAACAACCTCAAGGCTTTGAGGTATACCAGGAAGAGACTCTTGTATGCAGATGGAAGAAGGTTTTGTATGGATTCAAGCAAATTGGTGCGGAGCCTCCAATGCACAGCAAAAGCATGGTGAAAAACCTTCTATAACAAAGATACTGTATCAGAATGGTTACTCAGAACTCAAGGATGATGGATTGCCAATCCATGACAAAGCTCTCATGATGACAGAAGAAGTACCACTTGGATATGTTCCAAGTTTGACCCTTGCCATGATGTTATGAGCTAGCAGGAAACAAAAGAGCTGAATTCAACTATGATGATCAGAGCTATATGAAGCCTTCGGAAAACCAGTGTTCCAGAAAGACCGAAGTACATTGAGATCAAGCATTACATTCTCCATGTTGAAGTCCAGAAAGGAGAAGTGGTTCTCCAATATATATCTTCACAGATGAGCAGATAAGAAGACATTTTGGTAAAGCCTCTGTTCAAGATGAAAGAGTTTGTGTACTCAAGATGGAGCTCGTGAAGACGACTTCCTTATTGAAGAGATGACTCCCAGGTTGGGAGGGAGCACTGATGGGTTATTGATTTATGGAAAGTCATTTTTCAGTTCGAAAAATGGTCCAGGATGAGCAGTTCCTTTCCAGTTCGAAAAGTGGTTTGAGATCTCCGACGGACAGGCATTTTCCAGTTTGGAAAATGGTCCAGATCGAACGGTCATTTTCGTAATGAAAATGGTTCGATGGATTGTTGATGTACCATAGACAGTGATTCCCCTTGTGGTTAACATAGGGAATGGTCTAGGACAATCTTTCTTCTTGACGGTCACTCTTAGTAGTGGTCAAGACGACTGGTCCGCCTCGCCGGACAGTCATTCTTTCGAAGCTCACAGTTGTGAGCAGTTTTGAAGAATGGTCCGTTTTGGAGGTTGGTGCAGGACAGTCATTTCCTTAGGAAATGGTCCTGATAGTCATTCCCTAGGACATATTCATTCTCTCTAGGTTGCACTTTGTTTAGTGTCGAAGGAATGGCCCATATAGGCGAATGGTCCAGGTTTAGCAATCGGGGACAAGCATTCCCTAGGGCAGACTCATTCTCTCCAGGTAGCACTTTGTTTAGTGCCGGAGGAATGACCCAGATAGGTGAATCGTCCAAGCTCAGAAATCGAGACAATTATTCTTCCTTGCATGAGAAGAATAGTCCAGATAGCTCATCATTGATAGTTTACCTTCTGAGGGCAGATGCTCTTCCAGATCTCACAGATATGAGTGGAAGAATGGCCCATATGATTCAGTTTATATCATAACAATATTTTTTTGTGCAGGTTGATGATATGATTGTTATCGAGACTGTATGTCTCTGGACAATAGATGTATACTACTGTGGTGGATGTGTTCCACTGATTGTGACTATATGTCGCTGATCAAGTATCTGTGTGCTACTTGCTGTGGCAGTGTACCATTGGATTGTAGTTGTGTAGAACTATGGATAGACACAGTTGTGTTCTATTGAGTGACATTGTTTCGATTGCCTTGAAGACTATTAGTAGTGTTGGAAATGATTATCAACTAGATGGATGATCAGTGGACAGAGATTTCCGAGATGGAAAAATAGTCCAGGACATTTATTCTTCTAGGACATATGTCCGGATTAGAAGAATGGCTCTTGTGTTACTCTGTGGAGTGAGTGACTCATCCAACATCATGTCTGATTACTCAGATAGAGTATGGTTTCGAGAGATGATGCAGTTGATGACACTGATAATGATGATGGTGCTCATGATCTAATCATGAGATAGTCTCTACGACTATGTTGATGCTACCGGGTGAATGGTATGTTTGTGCTCAAGACCATTACCTTCAATACCGCCCTAGCTAGGAGGGAGTGTTGATATTATGGTAGCTGCGAGAGGTATTTACCTCTACGTGTAAACCTGATGAGAATAGAATATTCCGGGAAGCAAGAAGAAACACTAATTAGTTGGCTAATAATCCTAGAAGACAAGTCGACTCAAGAGGATAACTTTTATTAGGTTATTAGCCTCCAAGAGAAGAAGTCGGCTAAAGGAAATATTATATTCTAAGTAAATAGGCACCTAGAATGAGAAGTCGGCCTAGGTAGTTTGCCAGTTTTAGTATAAATACAGGAGGCCAGTCTTCATTCTGGCAGGCATTCTCAGAACTGCAGAAGCAACACTTGTGCGCATTGCAGTTGGCCAGTTTGTGCCCAAGTTTGGATGAGAGCCTCCGTTGCAGCTGCTGCAGCTAGCAGATTTCAGTTTTGGCCTGGACTTGCTCTTGGTTATGGTTTGGAATCTCTGATCAGTTCTTGTTACTCCTATTTGGTGCGCTATCCTTGGAGCAAGGTGCACTATCTTGTTTGGCTATCTAGCCTAGGGTTTGCTTCCGGAATGATTCTCTGTCAAGGTTAAGGTGCTCGGGGGTGGCTTCAGCCTATGGTTGGGTGACAATAGTGATATTGTCTATGGTTAAATGAGCACATCCATTATATTCTAACACAAACATCCCATGCCATGAGCCTCCACTTGTCAAACCACCTCCGAAATCCATCACCCATCAAACCCTAGCCTCCAAGATGACATCAAGGGCTAGTGGGTGACGTCCTAGGCCTCCAAAGGCTACGTCCAAGTGGAAGAGGGGTGGAATCTCATCCTCCAATGATGCTAAGGTGCCTCCAAAGTCAACGTCCTCCACCCTCAAGGTGCAACGCTCATCATCAATGGTCTCCCACATGTGGGGCATGACATCCATCCTTTTGGCCCTCAGGCCCCTATGAAGGTTCAAGTGGCATAATTCCTTCATGAATAGCTTTCACTGGGTAAGGTCTTGCAAAGACAAACAAGTACACCCTCCAAGGGTCCACAAGTCATATGAATCATGCTAAGTAAGCCACATTTAATACAAGAGCCACCCTAACAAGTGCATTAAATCCCCCCTTTTCAAATTGAACAAATGCTCAAAGACCTTATAAACTTTGCCAAATTTAGGTATGGGAGGGGTGTCATGGGGCCCTATTGGGTAGACCAATCCCCAAGTCAAGGAATGTTTCCCAAGAAGCCCCTATTTAGACCATGTAATGCGTATGAGGTGGATTGGGGAAGGACTCTTGGGCATGGGGTTCTTGACATATCAAGGGTTCATATTGTCTCATTTATGGGTGCTTTTGTGGAGGGTGTGCTACATCCTTGAATTTTCCTTTGTTTACAATGTGACCTTTTTTCCAAGCCCTTTATTTGCCCTTTTATTAAGTCCGAAGATTGAGTGCTATATGCAATTTAAAGAAAAAGAGCACTGCAATGCTACTTGAAGTTATAACACATTGAGTGCCATATGCACTGGAAATTAAATAACATTGCAATGCATTCCCCCATCAAGCGGGACATCATTTATTCATTTTTCAATTAAAAGTACTTTATTCATTCAGAGAAGCGTTTCATGGCTCTCAGGATTTTAGGTTGAGAATTTATGTATGATGTGAGCTACAATACCTCTGGGCCTTTATCCCCTTCTTCCCATGAAATGAGGTACAAGCCCTTCTCAGGGTCAATGCACCCAAAAACCCAAAAGATGAGGAAACATAGGGGAAGAAGTGTGGAAAGTGGTAAGTATGAATGAGGGATGGTACAATGGCCCTTCAAGAAAACCCCCAGTAGCAATCCTTTTCCTAAGGGTGACCAACTTACTAGGATACCATGTCAAGCACCAAGGTGAAATTAGGCAAAAGGTATAATTTCCAAGCAAATGTTTCATAATCAAGAAAGGACTCTTTGCAACTTGCTGAGATGCTTCAAATATTAAAGTGAGACTTACCATGAGACTTGACCAATTATCTCATGAAGCATGTCCTGTCGTTCTCTGGGAGCCCAACTGATGTGGTGGATGCTGCTCCACTGCTGGTGATGAGTGGTGGTGTAAGGAGGGGTTCTACCTGCCAAATGTGCGCTCTCCTGGTCAATCTAACACTCCATGTTTTCTACTTGCAAGCCTCGAGACATGATCTCCTTAGTTACCCCTAGTCTAGGGGGGTAATAGTATCCATTTGAGCACCTTTGTATAGGTGGCACTTGCTTTCTTGATATAACTTTTCCTCGGTACTTTTTGCATTTTGAAGTTAATCCGAACCCCTTAGTTTTTCTTTTGATACCTAGTTATCATTTGCAAGTACCCTTTATAAGGTTTCAAGCTTCATTCCTTTATATTTTACAAGGAAATAGTCCTTTATAATTGGTGCATTCATTTGCATCCGGACAGGGGCGATCACCATTAGATGGGGTAGAGCTCAAGTTGGCCTGAGACTTCTATGGTGGCCTTTATAATTTAGCAATAACATATAAATACAACAATTGCATCATCCTTTGGGCTTCAACCCCTTCTTCTCATGAGAGAATGGACCATAGCTGAACTTTGGGATATGCAAAAGGATTTATGATGGAAAATGTTAAGTATGGTCGGGAGCAACTGTTGCCCTTGGGAGGGCCCCCCCAGTATTACTCCTTTTCCCTAGGTGGTGACAACATGGGACTAGGGCACATACGTTGACCACCAAGGTGAAACAAGGCAACCAAGACAATTTCTCAAGCAAGTGATCCACTATCCAACTTCAGCTAGTGATCCTTGTCCACATGCCCAATAAATTAAACACAACACCTTGCATGAAAAAAGGACTAACCATATCTCATGGTGACTCTGTCTTACCATGCCCCATACCCTGGGTTGCTTGAATATGATGGGCCTTGGTTGATCTGTGCTGGGAGGAAAATCAGGGGGGCTGCTGGGCTGCCATCTGTGAACATGTTGATCATCATCATCATGGTGTAGATCATGTTCTCCATTGCAGGCCTCAAGACATGATCTCCTCCAGTTACCCCTAGGCATGGGGGGTAACAGTCCAGATTCTAGAATGTACAAATTACAATCACATCTTTGTACAGAAATTTCCCATTGTCATACCACTGTAAATAAACTGTTGGAAATTTCTACTTGTGGATGTGAGGGCTCTATCAGTTGTCTACCTTCAAAATATGTCATACAGATTTTACACAGTTTCTACAATTTGAGAACTTGCCAGACTCTCATACGTGGGTTTATTGCATGAGGTAGAAGCCTCCTTCTGCCATCCACTAGTGGGCATGGTGCTGCTGTCATTGCTGTTATTTTGTCATTGTGTTCTGGTGCTGTTTGACCCATTCCCATTGATCATGTCTTAGTCATTGTTGTTCGTAGTTGAACCCACATGCGTTTAAAAAATGCACGTATTCCTTCACTATTGCCATTTGCTGCAATTGTTAGTCCATTTTTGAGGCAACCATCAATTTTTTTGAAAGTGTGTATTATTTATGTAGGCTGCCATTAACCTTTATTTTGACTTTTATGTTTGTTTTTAAAATAATTTTCCACTTATGTATCTTTAATATATTCAAAACACCTTTTTAATATACTGTTTAAATAAATTAAAAGTATTACTTAACTCTGTCTTCATAATTTTAATTTTCTCTGTGGGTGCTGCCATTGCTTCTATGTCTCATCCTTTTCTTTCAATTTTTGTTTTCTATTCTGCTTTCCCATGTGCCAAACTCTTTGGCCACATTCTTGTGTTGACGTGCCCACGATGAATTAATTGTTCACCACCCCTCCTTAAATACCCTGTTCTCTTAGGCTTTGACCTTCCATATGCTAACAATTTTGGCTTTGATGCCATATTAAAGTTGAACATGACACATGC
This sequence comes from Picea glauca, assembly GCA_000966675.3. Taxonomy (NCBI): domain Eukaryota; kingdom Viridiplantae; phylum Streptophyta; class Pinopsida; order Pinales; family Pinaceae; genus Picea; species Picea glauca. The sequence goes on along the minus strand of JZKD02S1672933.1, from coordinate 646,671 downwards.
AAAATACTTGTAGATAGAGGGGAGATATATATATATTCAACAACATACAAACATGTTTGAAACTCAAACAAATAGAGATGTCTCTGGATGCAAGTTATGAAGCTACTTATATAGCTATAAAGTGATGTGAGTAATTAACTTTTATGTCACTTTGTTATGTTGTCACTTTCATAACATATATAGATTAAAGCTCCTTTGCATAGCTTAAAGTCCTAAGCTATGTGATACACGATATGACCATTATAAAATACTCTGATAAAGAATAACAAATATAATTGGTATGTGTTTTAAAGAGGCATAATTGTCTGTCGAACAATATGTTCCAAGATCCCCAAAATGTCAAAACGTATTGAGAAAATGACAAGGCTAGTTACGCAAAGGTACTAAGTACACCCCTATTTGATTGTAAACGCCCAAAAACCTCTTTGATCCATTTTCTGGGTACCAAAACAAGGGTTGTGGGCAGGAGTTGCTTACCTTATAGCTATAAAATTATGAGTGAACAAGATTTAAATCTTAAATCTATCTTGTATTGTAAGAAATTGGTTACTGCGAGTGTATTTTTTACTTCAATATGAGCAGTGATGAAAATTAAGAAACAATCTTGCCTTGGGGAGTCTCGTGCAACTTAATGGATTGAACCTGATATTAGGTTGTAGTTTACTATGTCATTTAGTTGAACGAATGTCTATCTGGTCATTATATAGCAATTGTTATGTGAAAAATTATTATGCCTTGTTTTTTTAATATACATACTTTTGGAATTTTATGCGAATTCCAGAATGTTTAAATGTTGCTTGGAGCCACTGGTGGATATGGATTTTGTTTTTGAAACAAATTAGATAATAATTCTATCTTTGGCTCAATAACGACATTCTTTTCCCATGTTGCAGGCAAGCCGAAGATTATACTCGTCAAATTGCAAATATCAAAGCACAAATCAAATTGGTTTGTACTTTTGTGGCTACCATAATAATCAATTTCTCATTTATCTAGGTTTTTGCTCATCTACCACATGGTTAGAGTATTGGCATAAAGTTGGCCTTTGTCTACACTTTTAACTCAGTAGTTTTGTCTAGAATTTGAATCAATGATGATCAAGTTTTCTTTCAATATATTTTGTTGCTGTCAAAACGTCATTCTTACTATTTTTTGTTCCAATATGTATGGTTCTTGTTCTTATTGATATTTCCAGACATGTGAAGGCCATGCTAGCTATCATTGGCTAAACCTAAACTTTGTTGAATTATTGGTGTACTTTGTGTTACACCCTTATATTGCATGAGGGCAACTCTTTTGATTTTCATCACAAGATATGATTTGGAGCATGATACCCATGGCGTTTTTGATCGATTGGGGGTATACACCTTCAATTTTTGCTTGGAGATGATGCTTTTCTTGTTTGAGTAGATTGATGATCATGCTTGATGATCACCTTCTTGATATAATATTTGATGATTATTAAGCCTCCTACCTGATCGGGGTGTTGCATGGGTATACTTGTTCATTCTGATTAGAGGATGTTACACCTTGTATGGTGGTTCTAGCCCCCCAATGGTTGGATACTAGTAGCATGGATTGAGAACTGGCTTATGTGGTGGATATTCCTAGTACCTGGTTCCCTCTTTATGCTTGGATATCTTTGATGGAGCTTTGGGATTACGAGTTTATGGTTTCACTTGATGCTTTAATGGAGTTGTGAGATGCTCTTTCGTGTCATGGTATATCATTGGTGGGTGATTCATGATTATGTTGTTCATCTTAACACTCATACATATGACATTGGCTCATGGTGGGGTTTACGAGGAGATATCACTTCTATTTTAGTGATAAAAACCTTTGAGGTATACTCCTTGGCGACACATATGTGGAGGCAATTTATTATTATTTTATGTGCTAGTGGGCCGTCCCCTCTATTCATCCATTGATTCTTTTGGAGGCCAATTATATTATTATTTTAATGATGGGGCCACCCCTTTCATTGTTCTATTCATGTATTAGCTTGTCTACCTTTCCTTTGATGGAGTACTACCTAACCTTAACTCATACATGTGGAGATGATGTTATCTTGGCACATTTGTTCACATACGTTATTATTTTAATACATTGTGATGGGGCCACCCGCTTCATTACGCCGGTCATACGATAGCATAGTTACCTTTGATGGAGAAAAACATTAGTCCATGTAACGACACATATGTGGAGGTAAACCATCTTACTTAGTGGGATGCTTTCTCTTATTCCACGAGTTGACCAAATTGGGTGTTAGTTGTTTGCATGTTTGAGCCCACAAACTTATGGAGGTGATGTCATATTGGCAAATGTGTTCACAATATGCATATTCTAATGCATTATAATGGGGCTTCCCTCTTTCTTATTCATACGATGACTCTTTTTTTATGTATGGTGTACATACAACGTGAATTAGTTCGAGCTCACTAATTAGTGAGATGATGTCATAGCGGGGACCTTTATGCCATCTAGGATTTGGAGTTGTACTTGTTATGGAGCCGTTTTCTTAAACTTGAAGGTTTTAGCTTACCTTGGGTCAATAAACATTGCTCATGAATTATGATGACGTCATAGCAGGGTCCTTTATTCCATCTAGCATTTGGAGTTGGACGTGTTATGGAACCGTTTTTTTAAACTTGAAGGTTTGAGGTTATGTAATATTCCACTATAGAATTTGTGCTAAAATCTGATTTAGTTGGTTGGGGAATTTTGTCAAACACTTGGCATACAAGCTCTCAACTCCCTTGAAATCACTTCAATACTAGTTGTCCCAATTAACTCAAGTTTAAGGGTTGAAGATTATGTCAAACACATCATATGCAACACCTAAATCCCTTCGAAATGAGTGGCTGTTCTGAATTTATGCTTGTTGTTAAGTTTATTTACAGCTGGCTGGTTGAAGTGTTTTGTCAAACACTTTGCATGCTAATGCTGTAGTTTTTGTTTTAATGTGTTTCAGAATTGTTAAGTGTGCAAAATATCATGAAATGACAAAGAAATATATGATAGACATATGAAAAGAAATACCCAAAAGAGATTGCAACAATAACTATAAGTGTTCAATGCAAGGCAATTTCCAGATTTGCATACAATGATATGGAGGCTGTTTTCTATGGCTGAAATGGATCCAATACAATAGAAATCAGCGACAATAATCTTCCACAAAGTAACTGTTATCACACAATCTGTACTTGCCCAAACCCTAAAGGCAAGTAGGCCTAGATTGGCGTAACACGTAGGTAGCCCTATCACTGTCACCCCAACATGGTACCTCTTTCTCTTTAGGAGGAGAAAAGACTCACTCCAAGGGAAACGTCCCGAGACCTAGTTGGTTGATAAAGGGAAATAAGACAAGGTAAAAACCAACCCCTCTCTCTAGGTCACTCAAAGGAAAGAAGTCACTTGGTTAAGTTTAAAAGGTCAAGGGAAGTTGATGTGAATGGTACCTGCCCTTTACCAATGAAACAACAAATGTTAACAATAACCAATGATATCAATGCTTTCAATCAGTGACTTCAATATAAAATTCTGCCACCAAACAAGTTTATGCATAAAAGATAGATGCGTAGCAACAGTAATATATCCAGAAATTGCAACTTATAAGGACAATGCAATGAGATATAAAGATTTTACAAATGATAGTACTTTTGTCACTTACAATTTCAAGATTAACATGAGTCAATTAATGACTTTAAAGGCTGTCTAAACACTTGTAACAGCAGCAAAATGATAGTGATGACAGCAGTAACACACTTAAGAAAAAGTACATTAATGAGGCAATTTAGTGAACACTTTTAGCATTTATTGATTGTGGTTTGCCTAGTACAAATTCTGGGTGGTTTATCAATCAGTGAATGAGTTTAACAGGCTGTCAAAAGTGACTGTAACAGCAGCAAACAAAAGCGATGACAGCTGCAAGAAACCCTCATAAATGTACTTTTCCGTGGCAATTGAACAAACACTTTAGCATCAATTGATAATAGCTTGCTGAGTACAAATTCTGGGCAGTGTATAAGACAGTTAGTAGACTGATATTAGCTGCAAATAATGGCTGTAACATTGAATTAGCAGCAGCAATTTTAGTGGTTAGTAATCTGTACTAAGTTAGTAAGTTAGTAGGGTATCAAGTAGAAAGATTTAGTTGGAAGTTGATAGTCTTGTCAAAAAGTAAGAGGAGAGGACTAGTGCCTTTTAGGGGTAGATGGAATTAAGGAGGCGGCCTCTTTGAAGGATGAAAACATATGATAATGCACACTATTCAAGAAAAGCCAAGACCTAGGAGGAATAGCACCTTAAGTCCTCGTAGGTTTCTTGACCCTAAGAAGGGAGGTGAGCTAGGGTGTAGGCACTTCTAGGCCCTAGCGCCTCCTTCCTTTTGAAGAGTTTGTGGATGAGAAGTATCTTGAGCACAATAACTAAATAAAAACCTCAAGGGAGCTAGCACTTTAGGGCCCTAGGGTTTCACTAATTATTAGATCAATTTATGAAGCTAGGAAAATAAAAAGTAAGAAAGTTAGCACTTTAAGTTTCTTACTTCAAGCATTAAATACACCATGCAATTTCATAATCTTGTATGAGCAAATAAAACCATACCATTAACCATTCAATAGATGACAAAATGCAGATTTTACTTACTTGCACCAAGAATAATCATGAATATACCATGCAAGATCAGCATAAAACTTCAAAAAATTGATCCAAGTGCTAAAACAAGCCTCCAAGAAGAGTAGTGCCTCATTATTTCAGCCAAGTACACCCAACTAGGGCGAAATTTCATACCTCCTCTTGTCCCATGACAAGTTGTTATGAAAATGAATGTCACTTTTTGTTTATTTATACAAAAACTTGACCTTAATTATGTTTTAGGTCAAAAAACTAGGATGACCTGGCCATTTTCTTACAAAAGTTAAATTCTGGACAAAATAAAATCAATTTGCATCTAAAGACCCTCTTAAGGGTGACGTCATGCCCTTCTAGGATGACGTTGGGCCTCCATGATGAAACGTTGGGTACATGAAGTGAAACGTTGGGCCTCCAAAGGCCAAAATCCTTGCCCACACGTGCCAATAACCTTAGGACTAGCCCCAAGGTGACAACCCTAGCAAGTAGATGATGTCCAAGGCCTCCAAAGGCCAATGTTTAGGCGGGAAGGGAACAATCCCTTAGGTCTAGGTCCACCAAAGTGCCTCCAAAGGAAATTGTCCTTCTTCTTCTTGGCAGAAACTCTCAATCTCTGTCCTGCCCCCTGGCTGGGGTCTTAGCATCCATCAATGGGTTTTGAGCCCTCATGAAGGTTCGAGCTAATCATCTCTCCATGTACTTGTTCATCGGGCAAGGTCCATAAGTCACATAAGTCACAAGGATCATAGCATGTAAATCACATCCAATATTTAAATCACCCGAACATGTGCATCAAACCCCCCTTAACCCCAGGGCCCAAACAAATGCTCAAAGACGTTATGCAATTTGCCAGGTTTAGGTTTGGAGAGGGTCTTAGGGTGTCCTATTGGACTAATCCCCCTTAAGTCTGGGGTGTTTCCCAGGTGGAGTTTGGTGCAAGTCATGCAAGTGTATGAGGTGGCATGGGGTAAATATTTGGGCATGGGGTGCATGTGATAACATGGAAATGTAGAGTCTTACCTATGGGTGCCTTTGTGGAGGGCGAGCTGCACCTTGTCATGGATGCAATTGTTTCATAGCCCATTCATTGCCATTTATTCTTAGCTTTTGACCAGAGGGCCACTGTCTTGGCTTGGTGACCAGAGGTGATAGTGTCATCCACAAATCAGTTCACGGAAATGGTAAGGTTGGCTCGTGATGAGACCCCCTTTCTCTTGGCTACACAACGAAGAGCCATTACCCTAAATTGGTGACCAGATAGGTGGTAATGTCATACCGCTACATGTCCATGATCATAATAGGCTGACTCGTGATGAGACCTCCTATCCATCAACTAATACCTTGAGTGTTCATGTTATCTTGTGGGTCCCCTTTTCTTATTGAGAAGCTTTTCACTGCTTTCTCGGGGATCCCTGGGCGAAGCATCTCGAAGGTTTCAAACTTGGCTTTTAACTCTTGCCAGCTATTGTTACCCTCCGAGCCTTTAACTCCTTCTTCCCACGAGGTAAGGTAGAACCGTTCCTAGTGTAGCTAATCCCAATGCCCAAAAGATGGGGAGATGGAAGGAATAAAGATAGAAAATGGTAAGTATGGAGGGGACAAACGATGACTCTTCAAAGAACCACCCAGTAACAACCCATCCTAAAGGGAAATCAACTTACTAGGGCACTGTGTCACCCTCCCAGGTTTAAACAAGGCAAAGAGCATAATTTCCAAGAAAAGGTCATGAAATGAAGAAGGATTCAATACAACATGTTCAAGTGCTTCAAAAATCAGAGTGATACATACCATGATACCTGGACTCTTTACCTCATGGAACAAGACCCATTACCACTTCAGGACCAGGCTAGTGTGATGGACGTTGCTGCTGGTGACATGTGGACTGTACTTGAAGAAAAGAGGGGCCCTCCAGGGCTATGCTTAGGTCGTCTAACTCTCGGCACTCCATGTTTGGAACCTGTGGGCCTCAAGACACGATCTGCTTAGTTATCCCTAGGCTAGGGGATAACCGTAACCTCAATGATGGCTACTCAAAGGATGAATCTCCCACATGAAATAGTAGCTTCAATGAAGAGAAATGTGCCTTGGCTGTAGCAAATTCGCCCTGCTCGCCCAAGATGTATACAACCTGGTCCACGCCAAAACTCACCCAAGATGTATACAACCCAGTCCCAACAAGTAGAAACTGATACAACCCCAAAATATGAAGTTCTTCACTACTAGATGTGCCCCTCCAAGCAAATCGTCGGAATGCAACGAAACCAAGATCAAGTTGTGCGGAAATGATCATGATGATGAATAAAGGTAAATAAACTAAGTTGGGTCCCATAAAACTCATCCAACCTCTCTGAGCTCACTGATGACATAGTCTCACCCGTTTGACATGGATGACTCAAGCCTCCCGAAGTGACTCTAACCGCATGATAGCGAAATCCAAAAATGGGGACATGCCAGTCCTCCCTGCCCAAAGATTGCTTGCCCTCAAGCAATCCCATCAAACCCTGACACTCCACCAACTGAATCCAACTGAAACTGAACATGATACCTGGGTCCCAAACCAACCTGGAAGATGTGAAGCATCCTCCTCTCAACTTACTGTCCGTCGAGGTACTGACATAAAAAAGTCTCCTCCTGAATGCTGCTGATGGGTAGAGTGATATGGTACTGCAAAAACTCGGTCAACCCCTCAACGACTTGCTCTACTAGGGAGCCAATCTCGCGCACCTCACGAGGGAACTCTTGAAAGTAACACTCAACCTCCACAGAAAATGATCCTGACCTCCATGACCACTCCAAGCCAAACATGGCCTCCTCCGGCTGAACATACTGCCGCCAAAGTGAGGCGCTACAAGACCTTAGGGAATCACTAAAAAGTGAAACGCTCTCCTCAAAACTGAAGCTCAATGGAAATTCTAAATGATTTCCCTCTGCAAGGATCCACTCACCTCTATCAGTCAATGAAATGCCCAACCCTGTAATCCTAGGGTCCCATGCTAATCTTTGAATGGGACCATCATGCTGACGCTGCACCACTCTGGTCATGACTGTTTGTCCAATGTACACATACTGGATCCCCCACTCCTGGAACCCCATGCTAAAATACCTATAAAGATTGGGCCTGCTATCAAGAAGCAAAACCTGTAAAGGTATCTCTGTGGAACCAAAGTCCGCAAATCCATCGCCATACTCGATCCTAGGTATCAAAAGAGAGAACCTGTCTTGCCATATAGAACGAATCCCAACAAGCCCTCTCATGACAATCCAAGAATGAAGTAGACCGCTCGCTGGTGCAACCTGATCTATCAAGAAGTGAAGCAAACTACCAACCAAATAAATCCTCGGATCACATGGCCAATTTGGAAGACTACCACTTCAAATTCCCACTGACTATTGTTGTGCCATATTGATAACTGTTGGAATCCAGTTGAGCCAATATACTGAACCCTGTATGCAACCAACTGATGAAAACCAGATACTAGAAATCAACCCTATGCCTACCAATCTGTCCTGCTGTTGCCAACCTGCATAGAGAAATATGCCATCCTCACTCCTAACAATGAATGCAGGCAAAGCTTGGAGTTTAGACGCCCCGCTGAAAAATAGCCTTGTCTTCTATGGTGCCTCAAACTCTTACAAATCCTCGGGATGCCTTGCCCAAGATGTATCATACGTCGCCCTCATGATCATCTCCTTCAATGTGGAGTCAGAGACTAAATATGGGCCATCTCTATAGTAGATCATGTCATCCCTAAATCTGTCTCTGTGAACCTGCGCACTGTCCACATGCACCAAATGGAGAATGTTTTTCTTATCTATAACAACCCATGGCTCACCCAACTGCCTCACACAATCCTCCCATGTCCTGTTATACCTAATGAGAGCATCGAGGAATGGTAGCAGAACCCTCCACGACTGTATGCCCGACTAGAAAGTGTCACATGCATTGGTCAATCCCAAGGGTATGACCAAGAACTCATCCATGTACGTTGATGGACTATCTGAGCAGTCACTCAGACTCCACGCTACTCCCATACCATCATATGCATCCAAAGGTGTCTCCTCACACTGATGGTCAACCATACTCTGTCCATCATCACCAACACTACTGCTTACTACTGTGTTATCCGATGTCATTCTTTACCTTGGATGTATCACTCTATCCACCAATCCATGAGTGTCAACTGATCCTGGATCCCACATGGATGTGTCCTCATCCCAAATGCACCTGTCTCCACAATCCATGAGTGTATGCTTTGTTATCCCCGATCTCTAGGGATAACTAGGAGATCATGTCTCGAGGCCCACAGGTCCTAGACATGGAGTACCGAGAGCAGGATTGACCTGAGCATGGCCCTGGAGGGCCCATCCTTCTTCTTTGCCAGACTTGTCCTGTCAGTAGCAACAACTTCCATCACCATCGGCTTGGACTTGCGTCAGAGAAGACTCTTGCTTCATGAGGTAATTGGTCCAAGTATCATGGTATGTGTCATGTTTGATCGTTATAACTTTCTTATATGTGCATCAGGTTCCTTACATTTCTAATAAATGCTTGGATCTTACACTAACCCAATTGACCATTGTTTGGGGGATTAACTGGGTGACCTAGCAAGCTTGTATTCATGGGTTTTGGTTAGCCACCAGGGGGGATTTGAAGAGCCATCGTCTGCTCCCACCATACTATCGCTTTACATCTTATCTCCTATACATCCATCCCACTCCCCTAGTCCAGGCATTAGGATGACCTACTTGAGGGGTTATACTTCGTCCTGTGGGAAGAAGGGGCTAAAGGCCCAGGGGGTAAAAGCAGCTAGTAAAAGATAAAAGCCATAGGAATTGAAACCTAGAGATGCTTCGCCCAGGGATCCCCGAGAAGGCAATAAAAGGCCTCTCGATAAGAAACAAAAGGGACCCAAAGAAAAATAATAAAACAAGACCTAACCAAGAGGATGGGAGGTCTCATCACGAGCTGACCCATTATGTTCATAGGTATCTAGCAATATGACATTGCCATTATCTGGTCACCAAGCCAGGGCAATGACCTTTGGTTGCATGACCAAGGGAAAGGGGGTCTCATCACGAGCCAGCCTTATCATTTCTGCGAAAATACCAATGGGTAACACTGTCAGCTCTGGTCACCACGCCAAGGCAGTGTCCTCTGGTCAGACCTTGAAGTAAAAAGAGAGAAAAAACAATAAATAAAAAAATAAAGGCAATAAAGGGGCTTGGAAAAAGTGCATCCATGACGGGTACAACTCACCTCCTACAAAGGCACCCACGGACTATACCTACCCCTGGTCTTCACTATGACTGGAC
>JZKD02S1672933.1:530854-558515 GCA_000966675.3 Picea glauca | reverse complement strand
ATAAGAAGTCGGCCCCAACAGTTATTATTGAAGACCCAAAATTAATTAAAGGTGGGCTTACCCACCCAGAGTGAGAGGTCGGCCCTGCCAGTGGTGACCTTTCACACATGCCAGTTTTGTATATATAGGAGGCTAGCGCCTCACTTCAAACAAACAACTCACTTGCTCATTTCTCTTATGAGGCAAGCTGAAATTACCAGAGAGAGGAGAAGAAGAGTGGCACATCTCTTGGGGAGGACTATCTGTATTGGTTTGAGTTATCTCTTGAACATTGTATAAGCTATTTATGATAAGGAAGTTTTTGTTGGGTTTTCTTCCCCTAAAGGGTTTCCCAGGATAAATGATGTGTCTCTTGTGAATGTGTATTTCTCAGTGATCTTGTTCTTATGATGCTCTTATCTATTGAAATGCAAAGAACTATAATAATGGCATAAACATTAACAATTTGCTGAATATGGATGATCCGAACTAGGCAAAGAACGACACGAAGGCAGAGATATAACAAGGAAACAAACAAAGATATTGTAAGAAACATAATAATATAGATAAACTAAGATTCTATTAATGGATGGAATACAAAAGACTGTAAAATGCAAAGCATACAAACTAGCTATAATGGTGGTAGCTTATCCCTGAAGAAAGAGATGTGTCAGCTATGCTCATTTGCAAGAAGTTGATTACAAAGAGGCTGAAAAGGCCTTTTAAGATAAAGCATCAATGAGAAAGCTGTAAACATCCAAAACCCTAACCCCAAAATATGAAACACCAAAGGGTTTGTGGGCCTCAATGTGGTTAGTTGATACGTCAACTTCCCGGGGGCATAACTTTTGCACACGATCTCTGTTTGGGGTGCTTGATAGCCCGATTGTAATGAGCTTCCCAAATCAGCTTTGCACACTCACTTGAAGGAACACAGAGATGGCTCAGATGGGATAACAGTCCATCCTGGAAATGAAAGTCTAGAACTGGTTTCCTTGCGCTCAATGTTTGACAGGTAGCAACAAAGTCAGAGTTGTTGTTGTATAATTGTGGCCAGCTGGAGGTCTCATGCCCACAAGAGTTAAGAATTGTGGTTAGCGCCACAACCGAGGGTTGACTGAGGCAGTCTGCAACATGGTGCTGCGCTTCTTGTACTTGATGTTCAAGTGGAATTGCTGCAAGTACATGGACTACTTCTGATGGCGGTCATTCTGTCACTTTTCTTGTGTCTGCATGAATTGTAGAGGCCTGTGATCAATGTGAATGATCATTTCTTTTCCCAGAATGTAATGCTTCCACTGTCGACATGCCTGCACAATGGAGTACATTTCTTTGTCGTAGGTGGGCTATCTATGAACAATATTAGATAGTGTTTCACTGTGATAGGCCATTGGATGCCCATGTTGAGTGAGCACTGGACCAATAGCATAATCTGAAGCATCTGTCTCAATTTCGAATGGTTGTTGTAGGTCTGACAGAATAAGGACAAGTGTTGAGCAGAGGCAGAATTTCAAATCCTTGAATGCTTTCTGTTGTGATGTAGCCCAAACAAACTTGGCCTTGGCTCCACCCTTGTGTTAAAATTTTAAGCTTGATTCATATAGAAGAGATCTTTAACTTCTTTTGCAACACATTAAACCTTTAAACTACAATATAGTGAAGAACTGAATAGACAAGAGAGCAGCGTAATAAACAAGATCACAATAGAACACAAAGAGTTACCTTGGGGAAACCTAATAAGGGAGAAAACCCCAACAAAGATCTTTCCTCTTATTGATTAATGAGCTTGCAGGTACAAACCCTAAATAGAGTGCTACAATACAAATAGAGAGGACGGCTAGAGACTTTTACACTTGTGCTGCTTGCAGATCTGGAGAATACTGTAGATCTGAACATAGATAGAGCAGATCTGGAGAATACTGTAGATATGAACATAGATAGAGCAGATCTGAAAATAGAGCAGATCTGAACTTAAATAGAGCAGATCTGAACTTCAATACTGTAGATCTGAGCTTGAATACTGTAGACCTGAACTGTGTATAGTGAATGGTCCTTTTGTCCTTTTATGGTTTCTTCCAACCTTCTAGAAGCGTCGAGATCTTATCTTCTTGTTGGGCTTAGTCAAACTTCTAGAAGCATTAACTCTTCTGGGGTTAAGTCGACCTCTTATCTTCTTGGGTTAACTCTATCTTCTAGAATCACCAAGGGGGTCATCACTTAAGTTGTTATATCCTAGGCATAAAGTTCGACCCCCCCTCTTAACAACTTAATTGCACTTTAATATAACATTATAACTTAGGCTTTTAGCCTTTTAATTCTCCATTAACACTTTAACCTTAGCCTCTAGGACTAGGTACACATTTGCAAGCACATCTTGTCCTTTTCTCAATCTGCATGGTCCTCACCTGCTCATTACTGCTTCATTACATCAATTAGAGGAAGATCTTTATATACATGTGATCATTTGACCCTCCTACTTGGTCACATGCAAAAGTGAGACTAAGAGTGGCCAGTTCCTAGAAGATCACAGCGAAGACCAGGAGGTCATCTCACACATCGGTCTAGCTCACATGACTTGTACGTTTATCCTGATTCTTGCTAAACTTTACCTTGACTTTTGCACAAGGCTCACAAGGTTTCTTGCAACATGTCCTTCATCCTGACTCTTGTCCTGGCTCACAAGGTTTGTAAGTTCACCTTGACTCTTGCCATGACTAACAAGACTGGTTGATTCTCCAAATCTCATTGGCTAGCTTTAGGGTGACCACTTAAGGCCTCTCATTGGAGAATGTCTCCTGATGCTGGAGAAAAAGACTTCTTTGTATTCTTTCCAAGCAAACACCTTTGCATACTTCATTTTTATCAGAAGGAATGGGTGGCATACCGCTTACCATTGATTGTAGATCTGGAAGCGCTTTGTAGTGCAAGTGGCTGAATCTTCTATGCCATAATTCGCTGGAGCTAGTTGTATCATGAGAAAGCACTTGTATAGAATAACCTGGGACTTTATAAAGTCCTCCTTCTCGCACCCCAATAATCTTTGCTGAACTCATTTGACCATCCTTGGGCCAAAGTAATGCTTTCCTCTCCATGAATGTTACTATATAACCTTTATCTTCAAGAGTTGCTAGGGATAGGAGATTCTTCTTTAATCCCGAGACATATAAGATCCCATCAACATGAAAGATGGATCCAGACTCTAACTGAAAGGAGATAGACCCAATTCCTTTGATCTCATAGCTTCTATCGTCTCCAAGCTCTACTTGATATGAAAAAGTCCTTTTCTTGAACTCAGAGAGAATATCCTTGTGTACCCTGTCATATGTTTGGATGAGCCACTATCCACTAGCCCAGTATCTCGTCCAGTAGTCAATGGACCTGATAGAGTTGATACCAAATAATATTCCTTCCTTTTCTCCTTTTCACTAGGAGACCCCTTTTGCCTTTTCTTAGACTCTTCATCTTCAGCAGTAGAAGCATGATGCTTCCCTTTCTTATAATTTCCTTTCTTCTTTGACCTGCAATCTCTAGCAAAGTGCCCCATTTTGTTACAATTATAACACTTTACTTTTGAAATATCAAAACCCTTACCTCTAAAAGCTCCTTTGGCGTTCTCATGATGCTTCCCTTTCTTATAATTTCCTTTCTTCTTTGACCTGCAATGTCTAGCAAAGTGCCCCATTTTGTTACAATTATAACACTTTACTTTTGAAATATCAAAACCCTTACCTCTAAAAGCTCCTTTGGCGTTCTCCTTTTGAAAATTCTTTTGGAAGCCCTTCTGAGAGGAAGATCTTTTCCTTCCCTTAAACTTGGTGGCTAGGGTAGGATGTTCTTCTTTGGGAGGATCACTTCTAGTATCCATTCGACTTTCTTCTTGAAGGCAATCATGCCATAAGCGTTCAAAGGTAGTCTGAATCTCTCTGCCACTTACACTTGAGAGGAAGGTTTCCCAAGATGGAGGAAGCCCATCAAAGATGGCTTGGACAATGTCATCATCATCTATTGTAACTCCAATAACAAATAATTGATCACGGATCTAAGCTACGTTTGAGCAGAAGGATGCAACTGATTCTCCCTTTTCCATCTTCAAATATTTGAGCTTGTGTTTCAGGGTTCTCTTCTGGCTAGGAGCCTTCTTCTCATAAAGATTGATCAAAGTATCCATGCATTCCTTTGTTGTCATAAGAGGAGTCATTACGGGCATAATACTGTCCTTTACTGAATCGAAGATTATCCTCTTTGCTTTTGTTTGGTTCCTCCTAAAAGCTGCTCTTCCTGCATTTGAAGTAGGCTCTTCTACGACTGAAGTTACAAACTGATCTAGCTCATGTTCCTGTAGGATGTTCATAACCCTGAGCTTCCAAACATTGAAGTTTGAAGCTCCCTCTAACTTGTCTTCAACTCTGACTGAGATAGAAGAGGACGCCATCTCTATAAGCTTGTTTTACGCTGATCTGGATCTGTGTAGGCTCAAGTGCTGCAAAACTGAGCTCTTTACACCCAAAGCTCTGATACCATGTTAAATTTTAAGCTTTATTTATATAGAAGAGATCTTTAACTTGTTTTTCAACACATTAAACCTTTAAACTACAATATACTGAAGAACTGAATAGACAAGAGAGCAGTGTAATAAACAAGATCACAATAGAACACAGAGATTTACCCTGGGGAAACCGAATAAGGGAGAAAACCCCAGCAAAGATCTTTCCTCTTATTGATTAATGAGCTTGCAGGTACAAACCCTAAATAGGGTGCTACAGTACAAATAGAGAGGACAGCTAGAGACTTTTTCACTTGTGCTGCTTGCAGATCTGGGGAATACTGTAGATCTGAATTCAGATAGAGCAGATCTGAAAATAGAGCAAATCTGAACTTAAATAGAGCAGATCTGAACTTGAATACTGTAGATCTGAGCTTGAATATTGTAGATATGAACTTAAATACTGTAGATCTGAGCTTGGATACTGTAGATCTGAGCTTGAATACTGTAGATCTGAACTGTGTATAGTGAATGATCCTTTTGTCCTTTTATGGTTTCTTCCAGCCTTCTAGAAGCGTCCAGATCTTATCTTCTTGTTGGGCATATTCAAACTTCTAGAAGCATTAACTCTTGTTGGGTTAAGTTGACCTCTTATCTTCTTGGGTTAAGTCGATCTTCTAGAAGCACCAAGGGGGTCATCAATTAAGTTGTTATATCCTAGGCATAAAGTTCGACCCCCCTTCCTTTTAACAACTTAATTGCACTTTAATATAACATTATAACTTAGGCTTTTAGCCTTTTAATTCTCCATTAACACTTTAACCTTAGCCTCTAGGACTAGGTACACATTTGCAAGCACATCTTGTCCTTTTCTCAACTTACATGATCTTCACCTGCTCATAACTGCTTCATTACATCAATTAGAGGAAGATCTTTATATACATGTGATCATTTGACCCTCCTACTTGGTCATATGCAAAAGTGAGACTAAGAGTGGCCAACTCCTAGAAGATCACATCAAAGACTAGGAGGCCATCTCACACATCAGTCTAGCTCACATGACTTGTACGTTCATCTTGACTCTTTCTAAACTTTACCTTGACTTTTGCACAAGGCTCACAAGGTTTCTTGCAGCATGTCCTTCATCCTGACTCTTGTCCTGGCTCACAAGGTTTGTACGTTCACCTTGACTCTTGCCACGACTCACAAGATTGGTTGATTCTCCAAATCTCCATGGCTAGCTTCAGGGTGGCCACATAAGGCCTCTCATTGGAGAATGTCTCCTGATGCTGCTATTTTTAACACCTTGGTTACCTGGTTTAAGGCCCAAGTGATATGAGGGAACCCCAACACAAACCTGCGGTAGAAGTTGGCAAGGCCTAAGAAGTCGTGGAGCTCGTTCAGTGTCTTTGGGGCTGGCCATTCGTGGATGACTTGGATCTTGGCTGGATCCACATGCACACCTTGCTCACCCACGATGTATCCCAAATATTGAATTCTCTGCATGTCGAAGGTACACTTCTCTAAATTGGCATATAACTTGTGCTGTAGCAGGGTGCCCAAGACCCGCTGAATGTGCTTCAAATGTTCCTCCCAGGTATTGCTAAAGATGAGGATGTCATCCAGATATACAACCACAAAGGAGTTTGTGAATGGCCGCAATATATCATCCATCATTCACATGAATGTGGTCGGGGCATTAGTCAAGCTGAAAGGTGTGACCAACCACTCGAAGAGACCTTCCTTAGACTTGAAGGTTGTCTTCCACATGTCAGTTTGCTCAATCGACACCTGGTGGTAGCCTGACTTCAGATCAATCTTACTGAAAAATTTGGCGCCCTTGAGCTGATCTAGAAGATCATTAATCTGGGGGGTTGGGTACCAGTTCTTGACTGTGATCTTGTTGTTAGATTTTGACTGCACCTTAGGTTTGGTCTATGTCTTCGACAATTATACACAAATTTCACTATTTGAACTGTAAGCATAAACACACTGCGATGCCTAACCATTTAGCACAGCGGAAGAATCAAAAGCTAGCTATTAGATCATACAAAGGTACACAGGAATCTTAAGCCCAAAATCATGTTCTTAAAGCCAGAACCAATGGGCTCCCGTACTAGGGACAATGGCCCAATTTTACATCAAGTAAAATACCATAACCACTTACAACATGCTGCATAAATCTTTCTCGATTTCTGTGCCAAAACTCAGCTCCAAAAATACTGCTGTTACAACTCCTTTTCTCTGGCTTGCAATAGCCTCCTAGGGCTGTCCAAAGGCTTCTGTTATACACCTGTAACAACCTTCATTTACTGTCCAAAATCTGTCCTCAAGGGCTCTCCAAGGCTGCCCCTGAAGACTATTGTTATAGCCCTAAAAGTATGCTGACTATTATTGCTATAACAATCCCTTTTCTCACTGCTGATGTAGCCCCAAGACTGTTCAAAATTACCTCTCTTGCAGGCCTAGACTCCTGAACAAGACCAACACTCTGCTGCTACTCTTTTCCACCGTCTAGTACACCTACAACCCTTAGAGCAGTCCTCCCAGGGCTGCGGCTCCCTTATTTTCTTAGGTTTAACCTCCTGTAAGATGCTGCTGGCCTCTCCTAGGCTGGAAGAGTCTTCCTCTAGGCCTGCGGCTGCTTATTCCCCCTAGGCCGAGCCTCTTGCAACCTCCTTAATCCTGGCCGAGTTCTGTGGCAACTTCCTTCTAGGTTGCAACTAGGTTCTCCTAGCAGACTTAGCCTCTCCTAGGCTGCGACTTGCTCTCCCTTAGTTGCCAGTTGCCACACAGACCTGTGGCAGCTTACCTTGCACTAGCGGTTGCCCCTCTCCCTGAATTACCTGCCCAAAACAATCGTAGAACAACAAATTACAACCCTCTCCATGGCTGGATTGAGGTCAGCAAGACTTGGACAGAAATCACCAAGCTCTCTTACCCTTATCACTCCACACAAGAATGTCACAATGACATCGTTCTTATTTATATAAGTCTAGGGGTTAACTTGAGAAGCCCCTCCACAAAGTCAACATCAAATTAGGCATGCATGTGGGTGTGAAGCCCCATCACAAACCCACAAATCTCGTCACCAAGCCCCCAACTCAAAATAAAAGGGGGTTTGCATTGAACCGAAAGTGTAATGTGGTGCCCACTACGATTTGCACATGCCGAACATCTAGGGTCATGTAAGAATACCCGTCGGACACTACAAAACATCAACACCTGTTCAGGGCTCTGTAATCAATACAAAGTCGCCATGTCATGTCCTTCCAAACTATAATAATTGGGCTCCCGCAAGGTGAGGAGCTTGGTCTAATGTGGCCTTTCAAAATTAGGTCTTGGCCTCGGCGTTTGATTTCTTGATTCTCCATAATAGGACACCTATATACAGGGTTGTTAGGTAGAGGAGCACTAGGTGTCAAATCAATTGAGTGCTTTACCTGACAGTGCAAAGGCACCCCAGTTGTAAGATTCAATCAATAATTCAAATTTCAAACTTCAAAGGTGAATTGTTATATAATGTTTGTAACTTCATTGTTTACAGAATAAGCCATAATAAAGAGTCAAGACAAAGTACTATGATCTAGAGACTACTTCTAAACAGGAAACGAAAAAAGAGATCTAGTATATATTAGCAAGTACTAAGTAATGAGCTTCCCAAATCAGCTTTGCACGCTCACTTGAAGGAACACAAAGATGACTTAGATGGCATAACAGTCCATCTTGGCGATGAAAGTATGGAATTGGTTTGCCTGCGCTCAATGTTTGATAGGTAGCAACAAAGTCAGAGTCACTATTGTATAATTGTGGCCACCTAGAGGTCTCATGCCCACAAGAGTTAAGAACTGTGGTTAGCGCCACAATGGGGGGTTGACCGAGGCAGTCTGCAACATGGTTGGTGCTGCGCTTCTTGTACTTGATGTTCAAGTGGAATTGTTGCATATATGTGGACCACTTCTGATGGTGGTCATTCTGTAACTTTCCTTATGTCCGCATGAATTGTAGAGGCCTGTGATCAGTGTGGATGACCATTTCCTTTCCCAGAATATAATGCTTCCACTGTCGACATGCCTGCACAATGGAGTACATCTCTTTGTCGTTGGTGGGGTACCTGTGAACAACATTAGATAGTGTTTCACTATGATAGGCCACTAGATGCCCATGCTGAGTGAGGACTGGACCGATAGCATAATCTGAAGCATTTGTCTCAATCTCAAATGGTTGTTGCAAGCATGGCAGAATAAGGATTGGTGCTGAGTAGAGGCATAATTTCAACTCTTTGAATGCTCTCTTTTGTGACGCACCCCAAACAAACTTGGCCTTGGCTCCACCCTTGGTCACTTGGCTCAAGGCCCAAGTAATATGAGAGAACCCCAACACAAACCTGTGGTAGAAGTTGGTGAGGCATAAGAAGTTGTGGAGCTTAGTCAGTGTCTTTGGGGCCAACCAGTCGCGGATGACTTGGATCTTGGCTGGATCCACATGCACACCTTGCTCACCCATGATGTATCCCAAATTGAATTCCTTGCATGCCGAAAGAACACTTTTCCAAATTGGCATATAACTTGTGCTGTAGAAGGGTGCCCAAGACCCGCTGAATGTGCTTCAAATTTTCCTCCCAGGTATTGCTAAAGATGAGAATGTCATCTAGATATACGACCACAAAGGAGTTTGTGAATGGTCGCAATATATCATTCATCATCCGCATGAATGTGGCTGAGGCATTAGTCAAGCCGAAAGGTGTGACTAGCCACTCAAAGAGACCTTCTTTAGACTTGAAGGTTGTCTTCCATACGCCAGTTTGCTTAATCGACACCTGGTGATAGCTTGACTTCAGATCAATCTTACTGAAAAATTTGGCGCCCTTGAGCTGATCTAGAAGATCATCAATCCGGAGGATTGAGTACCGATTCTTGACTGTGATCTTGTACAGGGCTTTGTAATCAATACAAAGTCGCCATGTCATGTCCTTCCGAACCAGAATAATTGGGCTTTCGCAAGGTGAAGAGCTTGGTCTAATGTGGCCCTTCAGAATTAGCTCTTGGATCTGACGTTTGATTTCTTGATTCTCCAGAATAGAGCATCTATATACAGGGCCATTAGGCAAAGGAGCATCGGGTGTCAAATCAATTGAGTGCTTTACTTGATAGTGCAAAGTCACCCTAGTAGGTGAGACAAAGATGTCATTGTGTTCTTCTACTATCTTGTCCACCTTCTTCTTGTTTTTTGATGCATATATATATAAAAAAAAACATGCAGGATGTCGAATCGATCGCAAAAATACATGAAAACATAGATATGAGATCATTTAACTATTGGATTAGTGATGATCATTAAAGCGTCAACCATTTAGTACACATATAACATCAATCATAAACATTGGTCATCAATAGATTGTAACTAACAATATCAACCAAAAAATGAAATAGATTCTAGAGCATCATATTCATTACCAAAGAGTTGTAAGATCCAATCAATAGTTCAAATTTCAAACTTCAAACTTCAAAGGTAAATTATCATAAAATTTTCATAATTTGATTGTTTACAGAATAAGCCATAATAAAGAGTCAAGACAAAGTACCAAGTACTATGCCCTAAGTTTTCCTCTTGCCACAAGAAAATTTTAGTTTCTTTTCTCCAGTAATACCCCTTTTCCTTGGGCAGTGACAACACGGAACTAGGGCATAGAAGTTGACAACCAAGGTGAAAGAAGGCACTTGACACAATTTCCCAAACCAATGATCCATTATCCAACTTCAACCAAAGATCCTTATCCACATGCCCGACAAATTAAGCACAACACTTTGCATGAAAGAAGGACTTACATACCTCATGGTGACAATGGCTTACCATCTCCCATACTCTGGGTTGCTTGAATGTGATGAGCCTTGGTTGACCTGTGGCTGTAAAGGTGAATGAGGGGGGCTGCTGGGCTGCCATCTGTGCACATGATGATCATCATCATGGTCGGGATCATGTTCTCCATTGCGGACCATGAGACATGATCTCCTCTAGTTACCCCTAGGCATGGGGGTGTAACAAGGCTGATCACATGCTCCATGTCTGAGCTCAAACCTACTACAAGCTCTTCCTCTATATTGACCACAATCCCCATTGGCGGAAGGGGCAGCCACTCCTCTTTTGGTTGATGCAAAATGGAACCCCCTGAACCAGAATATTTGGCATTTAATGAATGGACCACAGCTCTAACAGAGCCATCCAGTTAAGGGCAATGAATTCTCGAGGAGAATGTTCCCTTGATTGACTTCTTCTTTGATAAACATTATTGACTGAAGAAACCCTTGAGCACCCTTGGTCGCCGAACAAATTCTCAGCAATCACATCCTGTGCACCTATATGGCCAACCCTACTGCCTTTTCCCATTCGTATGGCTGCGTCCTTTCGCCCTTTCCAGCATCTATATGGTTGATGGCTGGCCATGTTCTGCACAAATCTGTACTATCCTTCACCTGAGCAGCTGAACTCTTCTCCTTGGTGTCTGTGCCTGTATGGATTGTGTCTGTGCTTGTATGGATCACATCCGTACCCTGCATTCCTGTAGGTTGCTTTCCTCCGTCGTTCATTCCTCCCATTGTTCTTTCCTCTTGGGTCAATTGCGTAAGTCCTTTGGAAGATTCTTCTATTCCATTCTCAACAATGCTACTATTTCACTTTTAGCAATGCTATGGGTACCCATATTAGGTTGTTTGGTCATATTAAAGTCAATTTCTTCAACTGACTTTCTTTATTATGATTTCTTTTGAACTCCCCATGAGCCGTCACACTAATTCTTCCAAAATCTTCTGAAGCCTTTGCCAGTCCCATATGTCAAGGAATTGGTCTGTAGATCTGTTGGAAACCGTATGTTTGTTTGTTTTATAAAGTATTAATTGGTACATGCACCAATTAGCATAAAATTAATAGCTTCCCTTGGTCTGTTCTTCCTTTTATATCTGTTACCTATTTGATTTTGTTTTCTATATTTTTTCCTTTTCCTAAGTAACAGTATGTCTTGTTTCTTCTACATTCATATGGGAGTTTTATTACTTTAGAGATAGTTGTGAGAAATTTAGAATCTTATCAATTTCTTCTTTTCAGGTTTGTGAAGGTATCAGGGAACTACTCAATATTCCGGCAGATGATCGTGGTTCAGGAAGTAAGCGTTAAAATGGATTAAGAAATTATTTGTTGGGGCATTTTTCAATGGAACCTACAACTTCCAGAAAGAAGATAGGAAGAACACGCCTCTCCACTTGCGTTGAGTTTTTGCCCGGCAGTATATCGAAGAGGCAAAATGTTTAATTGCACCTCTTTATTAGCATCCCAATTACTTAATCATTATGTAAATGAAATAATTATATTCATGAGTATGAAATGATGTGATATTTGTATTACACCATCTCAAAATTTTGATATTAAAATTAATTTTCGAGAAGTAGGATAATTTTACAAACTATAAATAGTCAGCTACGGGACTTACGGAAATTCAACTCATGTGGATGTTAGTAGTAACTCGGAAGTTGAATAAAAATGGGGAAAGCTTTTAACTAGTTATGATTTGAGTGCTATTTATTCTTCAGGAAATATGGAAAAACTCTTCTTTCATATCTGGTTCAATTTGAGAAAAAAGGGTTGAAATGTTGCACGACTTCATCTCCCGCCCTCAGACTCAACTATTTGACGTGCTGCAACTTGAAGCCATGGATCGACAATTTCATTGTATCCGAAGATTGTTGAGCAAAAAAATGCCAAATTCAAAAGAAGATAACATTAACGATGGCAAGAGTGGAGCAAAAGAGAATAGATTACACTTCTACATGCCTTAGGGGAAGAGTGGAACAAAAGATAATAAATGGCACCTTCACATACCGTAATGGCATATATTGGTGACAATTCACTGTGGAAATTAGGCTGGGGGCATTAACTTGATTACTGCTGCTGTTATAGTAGTACAACCAATATTCTCTTATTTGTGTTGATTTTTTTTTCATGTGAGCTGCATATGCAGCACACTATTGCAGCTTATATCCAAAGTCTCAACCAGAGGAGTTAATTGGAAGTTGGTAATGGGTCAAATTAGCATCTAAAGGAAAATACGAGTTACCAAAGAGAGGATTTTGTTTTCTCTTTCCATCATTTAGATTTTTGGAGGTGACATGGCATTATTATTTTTGGTTTGGAGAGCAAGTGCTAACTTTGATCAAACTATTGTTCATCCTCACTTTTCACCAAAATCTCTATCTCTTAAATTCTATGTTCAAATGCCCAATCAAAGACGAGGAAAAATCTCAAAAGTTCAATCAAAGAACCCTACACTAACTTGTCTAATATCTCTTTCATATAATAAAAAACCATTGAGCAATGCATGTTTAGGCTCCACTTTGAAAGTTGTCATTGTGCTTAATACATTGTATACAATCTTTTATTAAAATGTTTCAACTTGATTTTAAATGCCGTATTAAAACCATGATAGATAGAGTTATTATTTTTCAGCCTTGCGCTGTTTATGCCAAGTGAAATGTAAAGATTTTACCTATATGAAAGATAAATTTCGGAACAATTGAATCCAACACAATTGGATTTAACACTTAATTATTCTTAATGAAAGGAATCACTCCACAAGTTATGTTTGTTACAAATAGAAAGTTCAACATGCTCAATGCAATGATATGCATGTATCTATGTACTTTTTCATGAGTATGCCTAGGTGCCTATGCCAACTACCTCTCATTATTACATTATTACCCACTAACTACCGAGAGGGATTTATTCAACCAATATGGACATGTTACTTTAATTAATGAGTTCACTTAACTACTTAGTGGGTTTTATTCCATGAATATGGTCACATGACATTATCCTCCCTAGGTACATCTCTAGGTATATCTCTAGGTACCTAACATTATATTAATTGTTTATGGTTAATATCAAACCATTTGATGAAAATGTAGTGATGTGAATAATAACAACACTTTTTATGGTTTATATTGAATAGTGTTATTAATAAGTAATGGCATGGTATCATTAGATTTTTTATATAGTTAATATTTAGTCGTTTTACCATTTGTAAGAAGTTTTGAGAACTCTAAAAACATATATGAATAGAAAGCTATAATGAAATTTATAGATTTGGAATTCTAAATATCATTTTTAAAGTGTTTTTTGTTTGATTGGCTCTTGTAATGTTTATAAGGTTGTAAATCCTTTCCCTCAATTCAAATATGAACACTTGGTAGTATGGGGTAACCAAGTCTAGAGGTTGTGCCGATGCCTTCAATGGAAAATGACAAAGATGGAAACCTTGGAGTCTTTGTTAAATATCCAAATTTACACTTGTTAACTTTGTTAACTTCAAGGAAAGGAAATTGTTCTACAATAACATGTGTTAAAAGTTGTACCTCGGACAAGTGCTTCCCACGTAGGCTTGGTGTCTAGCATGTGGGGGAATGTCCAAAAGTGGTCCTTAGAACATTAACTTTATGAGATATACAATTAAAGTGACTTTTTGAGCATATTAAATGAAAAGGATGAGTTATGTGACTTAAGTTGCGATAAAGTAACTTTATATCACAACCGTAAATCTAGATGGCCTAGGATTTAATCTCAACCATTAGATCTTAGGTTTAGGTCATTTTCATTGAGATGGACAGAAAGGGTATTCTAGGGATTGAGGCACCATTATTTCATGAGCATTGAATGAAGAGAGAGAGCAAGAGAAAGAGCTAAAGCAGAGAGTTATTGCAGCAAGAAGGATGCACTTTCCAAGGAGAGGAAGGGCATGGAAATTAAGTAGATTTTCCAACATTAAACACAGTTTGCAGTATGGATTAGAGTAACTGTACAAAAAAATAGAGCTGGGTTGTACAACAAAAAATCGACCATACAAATCGAGGCAGATTTTGGCACGATTTTTGAGGCATCTGTATAGTCAATTCGTACAGTTCTATACAGTCAATCTATACAATTCAATACAGTCAAATTCGTATAGTATTTACAGCAACCCGTGCACAGATTTTGAGACAGTTTCGTACAACATTTATTGTTGTAGCAACCGTACAACAATACAAAATTCGAGGAGCATTTTGGAACAAAAATCGAGGTGCAGCTTGGCATGGTTATCAATATAAGTTTGTTTATGTTGCTAGAAATTTTGCTACAAAATAACATTTTATCTAAGCTTAAGATATAATAAAATCTCCTTTTGTCTACTGGTTCTCCCTTTGGGTTTTTTCCAGGGGCATTGCTCGAAAATTCTTTTGTTCTTTTTTGTCTGGGTTTCTTTCCTATTTCCGCATTCAGTTTTTGCAGAAAAGATTCATTGTGTTTCAATTATAAATTTATGTTTAAAACATTTATATTTCAACAACAAAAGAAATGTGGGTTGGGCATTAAACAATGATAAAAAATTATTGAGACTTGTTATCGCACAATCAGTAGCTTGGGAAAATCCCAATCCAATACACGAAAGTGTGACAACTACGGGAGTACCAACCCACTATCACCTTAGATAGACACTCGCCTTGCTTTAGTGATGATGAAATCACCACAAGGGGGGAATCTTGGTGACCCTAGGGGGATCGAGATGGAAAGTGAAATGATGATGAGTGAGTCCCCTATAGGTCAAGCTTGGAAGTGAAGAAAGGCTTTAGAAAGAGTCTTGCAAGAGGGTAGATGGTTTCCAAAAGTTGTGTACCTGCAAAACAATGTTATCCCTACCTGGAATAAGACAAATGATGATCAAACAAGCTTTTAGCCAATGGAGATGCAACAAGAAACCTTTTCGTCCCAAATTGCAGCAGTATATAAATGTATAAATAAACAACAAACAATTACCAATGGCTTCAAATTAAACCCCAAAAATCAAGTACAAGATGATGAAAACTAAGCTAGCAATGACTCGTTAAACTTCCAGTGAATAAAGCAAGATTTCATGGGTATTTATGGTTGTTTATTAGGTGTTATCAACAAGTGATTATGACAGCCAAATGGATGTAGCAAATAATTGCTACAACAACAAGGTCTAACCACAAAAATTGACAAGTAAATCGTCAGAAAGATAGCCAATGATTAGTAGAATAATAATCTTGGTTCACAAGTAAATTTTAGCGGTAGATTAAAGAGAAATGAGTGAAAAAGAGAGTTTTTTGCAGCCCTTATGGGTGTAGGATTAATTTATAACAAGAAGAAGAATTAGTTGGCCAATCAAGATGCCTCAAGGACACACAAAATTCTTAAGCATGAAGAAGAATAACTTTCAACTTAGACAATTGCAAAATCTCAACTTTTCACGCATACCAATGCAATGCTTTTATATCTCTAATGAAAATATATTAGTGTCTTATCAATTGGGTTATGGAGTCTCTTGTGTAAGAGCTAGATTTGTTACCTTTCTAGGGGTGTAATACTTTTTACTCCCTGGAGCAAACAAATCTAGCAAGGTAAATCTAGGAGGGTGTAAATCTTTTTACTCCTAACAACCTTTGTAATAGCTTATTCAATGACAAAATGATAGATCTTGGTGGAGGGTGTATGCTTATACTCCTCCAAGGGTTTAGACAAGAATAACCATGAAACAAGAAGAAATAACAACAATATGCATAAAATTGCTTACCAATTCTAATAGATAGCAAGTAAAACCCTTCTCTACCAAGAATATTCCACCACAATAGCAAGAACATGACATCCAAGAGATAGTGCCTTAGCTTCTTTTACCAAAATAGAAGTACTAGCATCCACAAGAGAGAGATAATGCAAAATACCCAAGTATACATTTCTAAAATGAAAGTGACAAGGCCTTTATTTATACAAGACCTTGTCAAACCAATTTGTCCACATACTTAGGGTAAAACATAAATTAGGGAGGCTGACCTCCTCAATTTTTCTCTTTACAAATTATAATTCAAATTTACAAAAGAATAAAACCCTAAATGATGACATCATTCCCTTTAGGGGTGACGTTTTGGCATGATGAGCAAGTCGTTGAGGTTCTTGAGGGAGACGTTGGGCCTCCAAAGGCTATATCTTCACGTGGAAGGGTCTTCCTTCGTAAAAATGTGCCAAGTCATCATCGAACCATCCAACACCACCAAACCCTAGCTCTCCAAGTATGACGTCATGCCCTAGGATGTGAGGATTTGAGCCTCCAAGGCCAAACGTTGGGCAAAGGGAGGGCTAGTCTACTCCTCCAAGGTGTCCTCTCATGCCCCCAAAGGCAATGTTCATCATCAATGTGTCCAAGGAGAAGAGGGGCACATCATCCAACCTATGGGCTTCATGCCCCAAATGAAGGTCCAAGTGACCTTGTGCCTTCACAATCAAGCTTTCACTTGTCAAGGACTTGCAAAGACAAACAAGTACGCCCTCCAAGGGTCCATAGGTTACGATGTCATGCCAACTAAGCCATATCTAATAAAAGAACCGTTGATGTTTTGGTAGCTGCAAGAATTATTAACCTCCATGGATAAACCTTTGACTAGAATAGAATATTCTAGAAGCAAGAGAAAACCTAAACAGATGTGTGAAAACCCTGGAAGACAAGTCCACTCAGCAGAATAAGTAATATTGAAGTATTATATACAAAAAATGACATGTTGACCCTGCTTGAAGAGACACCTATTCACTTGGACAGATTAGTATAAATAGAAGGCGCTTTAGCTCATTTGGTAAAAACACACACTCACTCAATTGTTGTACATATCTTACAAGTGCAGTAGCAACAAAAGTAGTGCGCAAGTACGGAAGAGGAGCAACATTAGCTGCAGTGGTGCAACACACTCTTGTTCAACCTTTTTGATACTCTTACTTGTGCGCTACCTTGGAGAAGGTGCGCTCTCTTGGTTTATCTATTGGTTCTAGTGTGGATTCCCATAATCATTCTATCTAGCAAAGGTTAAGGTGCTCGGGGGTGGCTTTGTGCCTATTGTTGGGTGACAATGGTGTAGCATTGTCTCTGGTAAAATGAGCACAATATTCTAATAGGTTATGGGCCCACCTTCAGAACAGTCTAACCACTGGAAGGTAGATCCGCAGCTCTCTATCAAGCTCATTGTAGCACAATTGTAGTTGCAACTAGGGTTTTTGATCTTGTAGCAACAACAAACCCTAACCTGATTGTTCAAGCACTTTAAGTGAAGTGTTTGGCATAATTCTTAGATATCCTAGTGTGCCCTAACCCAACACATCTCCTGGTGTCGTTAGCCATAAAAAAATGTCAAAGTTGAATTTTTGGGTCAAAGTCAATGTTTGATTGGTCAAAGTCAAGGTTTAACTGGTCAAAGTCAAAGACAATCATGAATTCCTCCATGAAATCAAAGTGACACAGCAGAAGCATGGTCTCTTGGTAGAGCATGGAAGACAAGGATTGACATCATCCTTGCAAAGAACAAGGGACAAAATTATGGAACCACAAACTAAAGAGAAAGCGTCAAAGGATGAAGAGTTTGTTTTTTGGATCTTCCAAGCACATGAACGTGGAGTAGGAGAAACAAAAAAGGCAACTACTGTAGATTTGAATCTCTAGAAAGAGAAGGGATCTTTGTCCAAGAAGCAATCGCAGAGTCGGAAAGATCTCAGATCTAATACATTCAGAGGAGCAACACACTCTCTAGGTTGGAAATAATACTTGTCTTAGAAGAAAAACAACTCAAGTGGAACAATAGCCAGACTCCAGGTTTGCATATCAGGCTTGATATTTTTATTATTGTTGCTTAAGTGAGTATTGCAATCCTTTAGATTTTATTAATGCTAGGAACAAATGAACACTTAGTAGCATGTACTATTAATATAAATGCTTATTGTACTTAATTGCAATATGAACTAACATCTCCTCTAGGAGATATTTCTTGTTCTTGTTCTCAAGTAGGACACCTTGGTAATGCTATAATGAATTACCATGAAATTGATATGTTCTTATATAAAATGCTATTATATTGAAAATACTTTTTCTCTTGTTGTTCCTGTTTCGGGAAGAGTATCCTACGTATTCTAGGAAGGATACCAAAGAAAAGAAAGACTTGAAAGGACTCAGAGGGAGTCAGTGATTAGGAAGAAGCAAGGTTTCTGTTGAAATATTGTAACTACGAAGAATATTCTAATTATAATTGAGTTATTATCATGTAGATCAATCCCCTTTTGTGGATTGATCATGTCGGGACTTATTTATGACGAAATCCCCTTTTGTGGATTGGTCAAACCCTAGTCAAATGATGCTAATTGAGAAGTCGGCCCTTAGGGCTAACTAAAGTGGTTTTAGCCACTAGTTGAAGAAGTCGTCCCTACTTGATGAAAATACACAACCCTAGCGCTCCTCAAATAGTATAAATAAGAGAGGCTAGTGCCTCATTCACTCACTCACTCAAGTCACTCATCTAGTGTGCAAGTTTGAAGGAAGCTGCAGTTAGAAGAAGGAGAAGAGAGAGGCATGTTGACGCTTGAAAGCGCAACGATGGATACTATGCTCACAAATGATTGCCAAGATTTATTATTTAACTATATTAATAATATACTAGTAGGTGGGGCCCCTTGTTATACTTATGGCACTACGGTGGATAAACAACACTTATACCTTGTTTGCCTATGTGATGGTAGCAACACAGTTTTCTACAGTCATTTTTTTTCAGATCATGGTTTAAAATGTTTATGGTAATATGTGGTGGTTGGGTGATTAAAACATGGCACTAAATGTCTTTGATGATCTCTCATAAAATATAGTAATGTTGCCTTGTGGATGAAAGAGTTATAATCCAATTTGATTTTGATATTGTATTATTCATGGAAAGAGTTGGGTGATCTCGACCCTTGATACTACGGTTATGCACATTCTATGAGTTGCACATTGGTTTGTATTCCTATTAAATTGTCATTTGAAGAGATTTGGTATTGGCAAGGGGATGGCACACTTTGGACTATCGCGCACTTTGCAAAAGTAATATGGCAAGTTTGATATTTGGTTGTATAATGGTTTTGAATATAGTGCTATGGTGAGTTGGCTAGTGGGCTTGGCTTGTACTCAAAATTGAATGAATATATGAAGGGAGAAGCGACGTGCAGTAAATGCACGCCACTCAAACTCCCCTTGAGCCCGTCACCGTAGTCATTCTTGCATTCTTGGGTTTGGTAGTTGTTGTTGCTCCGCCTTGCCTGGTCATGGAGGAAGTATACAATCTTGGGTTTTCTCCTTGTGCAAACTTTTACAAGTATGGTTTTCTTACTTTTCCATCCATGAGAGTTACTCTGCCCTTGAATCAAATGTTGGCTCTGGTTGCTTTTGGTCTGTGTGATTCTCAAGCTGTTATGATGCTTTGGAACTGTGTTTATGCTCGCATCTTTGGTTTCCTGTGGTGGTTGTTCTGGGGATGTTGTCATTTAAAAGTTGGTCGTGTGGTCCTTGCTGTGTGTAATTGTTCTCTGGAATTATTGAGTAAAGATTGCAGTGGAGCCTGCTTTGTCATGGTTTTGTTTTCAGGTCTGGCCTCTCTGTTGAAGTTGGTTAATGCAATCTACCTAAAATCTGGGCTTTGTGAATACCCTGTTGAATTTTCTATGAGAAAGGTTAAGCATGAAGTTCATTCCATTTTATCATTTGACTTAATCATAACCAATAATGTTGCAACAACCAAGATCACAAGAAGAAACATCATGCACAAGAACACAAGAAGTATCATGGGAAACCCTTCTCAACAAGGGAAGAAAACCCAACCAAATCCTTTGCTATATTATTCAAGAGAAAGACATTTACCCCCAATAAGACCTAACACACAAGAGGGTGCTCAAACCCTAGAAGACTAGCACCCAAGAGAGGTGTGCACTTTTCCCAAGAAGGTGTACTTTCTAAAATTTCCAAACTCACATAAAATATACGATTCCTCAATGGGGAATTTACCTTTACTTATACTAGACTGAACCTGTCAACATAAGTGTCTATTGGCACAACATAACCGACCTCTCTATCTTATAATATAATTAATATTAACTAGATTAATTATCTTTTACATTAATTACCAGTCATATTAAGGCGGGGACAACCTGTACCCTTTACATTACAATTATGGTTACAGGTGGGTCTGATTCTTGAACAATATAGCAAGGGATCTTATACACCCACTAGTGCTCATCCACAAGGGGCACATCCATAGGGATTTCCATATCTCTGGCTCACTGCATTACACATAAGAACTACTTCTTCACTAGTGCTCAACCACTAAGATCACGTTCACCTGTGCTCATCCATAGGCACGTCCACTCAACATATATTCTTTCCCACTGCATTACACAGGGGAGTCATCTAGATTTTCTCATCAACTCTCTGCTCAGAGGAGGCTAATACATCATCTTCATTTCTGTTCTCATGACAATGCACCCAACACTTTGGGATTTCACACATTCACCTTGTGCTCAGCCACAAGCACATCCAACTCTGTAGATCTCCTTTCTCACTGCATTACATAGGAGAATCATCTGGAGTTCTTCTCAACTCTCTGTAAGGAGGAGGCCATCTCTACATTCCATCTTTGTCTCAAATAGGAACCACACACCCCTCTTAGGGGCTCTCTCTCAGGTTTGTGTCCTGGAGAATGTCTCACATAGCTTCAATCATACTCCACCTATAGATTGACATTACTGGTCTTTGTCGCTAATGTACCCACGCCATGTTTCGACCCTGTGGTTTTTTATGTGAACTATGATGAAAGATTGGAACACTCTGTGCCTTGTCTTGGCAAAACCCTTAGTTGTTGGCTTGCTTTCTATAACCTCACCATCATTGTTTCTCGGTAAATGTTATACATTATGAGAACATTGCTACCCATATTTTGATGAGAGCACTATTTATGCTTTTTGGTTGGGCATGGGTTTTTATTTGGTTGCTCATTATGCAGTGTTGAAAAAAGGGTTGGCTTCACTTGTTTGTTTTGGAAGTTGCATTATGTTACAGTCGAGAGAAATATTGCATATTATTGTTTCTGTGATTGATTATGATAGGGCACCCATGGAATGAGTTGTTTGTGTCATTCAACTGCCAAATTCTCTGGTCAAACTGCCCCATTGTCTCTACCACTTACTATCTTGAACCCTAAACATTACATTGAAAGCGTATTTACTTCAGTTTGAAGTTGATGGGAGCACTGTGCTTTCTCAGTTACTTGGGCACGATTTTGTTTGGTTTCTTGCTTGGCAATTCTGGAAAGAAATATGTGTTGATGATTACAACTGTGTGAGACATCCTCTAGGAAACAAACCTAAGAGAGAGCCCCTGAGTTGGGTGTGTGGTTCCTATCTGAGAAAGAACTAGAACGTTGTGCTGGCCTCCTCCTTACAAAGAGTTGAGATGAACTCCAGATGATTCTCCAGTGTAATGTAGTGAGAAAGAAGATCCGCAGAGTTAGATGTGCTTGTGGCTGAGCACAGGTGAACGTGTGAAATCCCATGAGCTGGGTGCATCGTTCTGAGACAGAGATGAAACGATGTACTAGCCTCCTCTAAGAAAAGATTTGAGATGATGAACTCTAAATGACCCTCTTGTGTAACGTAGTAAGAAAGAAGATCTGTTGAGTTGGACGTGCCTGTGGATGAGCACAGATGAACGTGATCCTAGTGGCTGAGCACTAGTGAGTGTGGTTCTCCTGTGAGATGCAATGAGATAGAGAGACATCCCTGTGGCTGAGCACAGATGGATGTGCCCCTAGTAGTTGAGCACTAATGGGTGTATAATATCCCTTTCTATATTGTTCAAGAGTCATACTTACCTGTAACCCTAATTGTTATGTAAAGGGTACATGTCGGCCCCACCTTAATGTAAAAGATAATTAATATGGTAATTATTAATTATATTATAATTTATTGAGGTTGGCCCTGTTGTGCCAATAGACACTATTGTTGACAGGTTCAGTCTAATATGAGTAAAGGTAAATTCCCCATTGAGAAATGATATCACAAGTGTGAGTTTGAAAATTTCAGCAAGTACTTCTTCTTGGGAAAAGTGCACACCTCTCTTTTGCGCTAGTATTATAGGGTTTGTGAGCACCCTTTTGTGTGCTAGGTTTTTATGGTGGTCGAGGTATTTCTCTTGAATAATATAACAAAGGATTGGCTGGGTTTTCTTCCCTTATTGAGAAGGGTTTCCCATGATACTTCTTGTGTACTTGTGCTTGGTGTTTTTTCTTGTGATCTTGGTTGCTGCAACAAATTGTTTATGGTTTAAGTAAAATGCTAAAATGGAATAAACTTCATGCTTAAGCCTTGCCTATTGAAAAATCAACAATTTGTACTGTAATGTCCCTTTCCAAATAGGAGCTCCAGAGAGGAGGCTTAATGGTCTAAACCACCCCATTAGACTATAGCCAGGGCCAAAGAGGGGTAAACAGGGTTACTAGAGGTCACTCCAGTCACAAGTGTTATATTCGGAAAGTGACAATGAGCTAAAAAGGGTTAAAAACGCTTTTAAGTCATTGTGAGCTAAAAATAGAAGTCAACAGTGAATTAGGGTTTCAACGGTGATTTAGGGGTTTGGAAGTCAACAGTGAATTAGGGTTTCAACATGATTTAGGGTTTTGGAAAGCTATAAAGGAAGGGTCAACAACCTATTTCATCGTTATGCAAATTATGACTTGTCATTGAGGAGAAGAGGCACATCTCAGGAGAGATAGTTTAGTGTATTCCAGGAGGAAGACACCAGTTGACTGATTTCGGTGTTCAACAATGGTTACCATGTATCCCTTTGGAAATATCGTGGTTTCGATTGCGGCCCGCTCTAAGATTTTAAAACTTGATCAATTTTTGTCCCCGCAATTAAGCGCTACCGTCGATCTTGTGATCTCAGGTGGTGCCTCTTAACCAATGGATAAGATCTGTCTCCCTTCCTTACTTCGCTTTCTCCCATAATTCTTTCACCCGGAATCCATGATCTATAGACTTGTGTGTCCCTCAGATCGAGGGCTATGATTAACTTCACCTCTTCGGTCTTCAGGAGTTTCAACTCATGTGCCTGATTCTTCCTGAAATGACTATCTTCCGAAGTGGAAGATCTGTTGACACCTGTCCTCAGCAAACATACAACTCAGATGAACGTCGGCACTTCGGCCTTTGGGAGTTCTTATTCAACGCACTCCTTTTTCTCCTAGAGTGACTTTTCTCTGAAATGACAGAGATTCTGCCATGCGTCCTCCTCAAATCAACGACTCTGGTCCACTTCGGGACTTCAGCCTTCGAAAGTCTCAACTTCACGCTTCCTTCCTCTCGAAACGCTTTCACCTGAAATACATGATTGGTCGACGCGTGCCCTTCGGATCGACGGCCACAAACCACTTTGCTATTCAAGTTTCAGGAGTTTCAACTCTCAGCTTTCACTTTCTCTCAGAGTGCTTTCGCCTGAAGTCGACAATCTGTCAATGCCTGTCCCTCACAGATTGATGGTTGTGGTTCACTTCAGCTCTTCTGGCTCTGGGAGTCTCAACTCCTGAATGCTCTCTTTCCCCCGGGGTGTTTTCACCTGGAGTTCACAGATCTATGTCACGTGTCTCTCTAAATATGATGGCTATGATTCACTTCGGCTATTCAGGCTTCAGGAGTTTCAAATCCTCCTCACGAGTTTCCTTCCAGAGTAATTTCACCCGAAGACGACGGATTTCTGCCATGTGTCCTTTGCAACAGACAGTTGCGATTTACTTCAGCCTTCAGGACTTCGAGAGTTTGTCACACTCCACACTTGAAATCCTCCGAAGGGACTTTCCCCAAAGTCTCATATCTATTGACATGTACCTCCTGGAGACCAACGGACAAGATCTACTTTGGATCTTCGGCAATTTCCCTTCCTCCTTGACCCCAAACTTCTGAAGTGCTCTCACTCTGGAGTTTTGGATCTTACGCCACCTGTCCCTCTGGATGTTGGATGGTCCCTAACCACTTCGGGATTTCGAGACTTCGGCCAGTCCGCTCCCCTGTGCGCACAAACCGTTAAGGCCCGTGCACTTTACCTGGATCCAACGCTTGTCGGTCCTTCACGCCCAGATCCAATGGATGGGATATGTCCTCCTCCTCATGCATTCCTCCTTCATCCTAGACCCTGATCTGAAAGCCCAGATCTCTTCCTGCAGCTGATATGACGGTTTTTGTCACTCCTCCTCCTGATCTTCTTTGGTCTCTCGTACTTGGGAAAATTTGTAAGTGTTCACAAGTTTTGTCCTTTGAATCGTCTCTTGCGAAACCAGTTGCTTGGGTCACGACTCCACTTTTCCTCCTACAATTTGACAATGAAAATTGACCTCGGCCCTAACACACACTTGCGCTCTACATGCAAACTTGCACTACTCCTCCTGAGCTTATGAACCTTGAAGTAAATTAACTTCTGCGCGAACTCCTTATGTTGTCTCTCTTGAGCTTTTGCTTACTCAAATTCTAAGGTTTCAGTCCCTTTACTCCTCAAATGGACGCTTGTGCCTTCTCGGCAATGTTTGCTCAAGGCACACTTGCAGAGCTTATAGAGTGTTCAACAACTCCGTGGGTGTCTTCTTCTTGACACTCTTCCTTCTCAATCTCAAAATAGAGTCTTTTCTCACACACTTTCACCTACTCGATGCCCACCTGGAAAAGCTCTATAGAGTTCTAAGTGACTCTGTCTCTTTGTGATTCCTCTGCACAGTTTCTATCCTAAGGTATTCAGCAACCTTTAGGTTTCCCTTCAATTGTTATCGCACCGGTGTGCCCTCCTGCCACGTTCTTTTCTTACTCAACAGAGTTCAGATGCCCTCTCCTTGCGTTGGCTACAGAACCTCCACTATTATGTTGTGCACTCCTTGCACAGCCTAAAGAATCCAGAACAATATAACAATCTCAAAGTAGACAAAGAATTTTATCTTCCTACTGTAGATGAAAAACTATCACATACATCTATAGCATACATAAACACGCACAAATGACATTCACCATATACACATAAACACACAGAAAGTTCATATACAGGAAAATTGCTTTCTTCCTATTAAGATGAATATATGTTTACAAATATGTATAGAGACTGGACTATCACAGAGTCTCAGTTCTTTCTCCTACTCCTATTTCCTACTAATTTGTAGCTACCTTCGTATCCAGTAACCTAATCTCCAACAACCTCATTTGGGCATACAATGCATCTACATTTACAAGAAGGTTCCTACGGTTCCCTTCGACTACTTCTATTATCGAAAGAAAAACTAACTACTACTTAAGTTTCATTACATTAAATTCTAGGAGTGAAACTCCCAGATTGCTCTTGATCATTCAACTCCCAGGCATTTTGATCTTCTTCAGTTTTCAATTCATTCAAAAATATTTACAGGAAACGCCAGTGGTTAAGATTCCAAATAATTCAAAAGGCGTGCTAGAGTGTTGAGTTGTCTCTCCACGTGTGTCTTGCTGACGATGCTCCTTCATCAAGTCCCCTTTCCAATAAAATATAGAGCCTATTACCGCCCGAACTATCACCCTTGTAAAAAGTCCCAAAACAAGTGCTAACTTGGGGAAACAATACGAAAAATGTACCACTGTCGCCTCGGTACAATTTCACCATCACTATAGTCTAACTCCTTGAATCCAAGGGGATATCCTTATTTGATTAAGTAAACCTATTAGTAAATTAATTACCGTGCAATCTTATGATTTAATTCAAAAAATCCACAAAATGTATCACAACTAGATGCACAAAGATTCCAATGTGTGATTAAATGCTTCAAAGATAACCAATAGAAACAATAACATAAGCCACCAATATATCCTCTTGAGAAAGAGGGTTAAGAGCTAGTGGGTGAGTGTGTCAAATCTTATATGGAGGAAAATAGTATAAATAACTTCAAATTTGCAATTAAATGATTATCACTCAACAAATGAAACTTCAAAGAGGCAAGAATGACTTTTAAGCTACTTTAGGGCACAAAGAGTGTAATCAACTAGAATAAATCAATGGTGCAATGTGTTCTTTGATTACCAATCTATTATATGCTAGAACAAGGAAAATATTATGGTTGTCCACAACTTCTAAATATGTTTTATGATAAATTACATAGAAATATGCTATGAAATAATATCACAACAAATGATATAATTTTTGAGATATAAAACAATGAACTAAGTAAGAACTTGGAAAATATGTGGTGAATCCCCCTTAGGGTTTCCAATATTAACATTAGAACTCGCCAATAAAATCTCCAAATGAAAGATAAACAATTATAAACACTTAGGAGACCAATTTCACCACTATGTGTAAGATATACTTGTAATAAGAATCTAGAAATGAAATATAAGCTAGGGGTAAGTAAATATGAACCTTTAAGCACCAAACCATAGCCTTAGTGTTTCTCCAAACAAATTTATTTATCTTAATCTTAAATCTTTTATGCATATAAAATGATTTAAAGAGAAATTGAAACACAAATCTACTTGTATTTAAATATCTAAAATAGATCTTTGTTGATTTATATTATTATTATATATTTTTATTATTAATATGATTGTTTTTTTTTTATTATTTATAAACTTCAATTGTTTTTCAATATAGTTTATTATTATTACAATAACACATCTACTTGAATTGTAAATTCACCTCACCGCTCTCTTAGTTACATTTTCAAAAATAAACCAATCTACAATATCCCTTACTTCTTCACATCCACACCCGTTCTACCACAATAGTAGCTTTATGTTTATGTTCCATGAAAGAAATTTTGAGTATAACTTGGAATCCAACCTCCACTCCATCTCTGCTTCTAACTTCAATGACGCAATTCTTTGCATACTAATTCTCCTTATAATATTTTTCACTTTCATCTTTTATAATCTCCCTTCTTCGTGTATTCATTTTATGTAGATATACAAGTTTGGTCGATATATCTTCCCTAACCTTCAACTTCTCTAGCCTCATAGTCCTCCACAACTATCACATATGCAGTGTTAAGTTTCTATTCTGCTCCATTTTCTGTAGGACACACCTACCACACTTAGAGGGCAGGGGGTGAGGGGAGGGGTGAATGAGTGTGGGGATTATTTTCCCAAAACTTCCCTCTTACACAAAAACTCCTTAGTTAACATTCAACATTTATTCATTACTCATTGCTTTTATTTATAATTAGTTAGATGTGAATACATATCAGAAACATATATCAACAACATATCATCAACAAATCATCTCCACAAGGAACACAAAGAACACAAGATGTATGTACAATTTTTCTT
>JZKD02S1672933.1:512181-523829 GCA_000966675.3 Picea glauca | reverse complement strand
AGGACAATACATATTATATTACATCAATAATCAATCAATCAATCCTTTGACATCAATCAATCACTTGACATCAATCAATCAAACCATTGGCATCAATGACAACATGATCCAACATTTTCAACGTCTTCTCATTTTTTTGTTTTGAAATCAAAGCAAAGTATATTCTAGATTTATGGAAGGTATGTAAGAAATCTTTGGAAGAACCTGACAACGCCCTATCAACTTTCTTCTTCCTCTTCCTTTATTGGAAACTATTCAAATCTCTTATCATCCTTATAGAATGCGAAGGTGTTCTTCCTCCCATGGTGTAATGTATTGCACCCATATCGAACTGCCATCATCTTCCCAACAACACATGGTGCATGTCCATTGGTATGCCATGGCATACCATCTCATCATGATAGCCTCCAATAATGAAAATGTACTTTATATTGTGGAGCAATGGTTACTCAATGATCCTTTTGCAGCCATGTAACCTTGAGGTTTACACTTCAAGTTCAACTTCCTTACCATTTCCAAGGACACCAAATTGTTCTTGCCTCATCTATAATCATTTTGCAAAATTTACTTCATCTTTGCAGTTTGTTTGAAAAATATTTTTCTTTTTCATTTTCCTTATTCCTGCCTTTCTGCATACAACAACACTCTCCTCAACACTAAAGTTCCTACTTGATCCTGGTCAAAGTAGAGTTGTTTCCTGACTATGTGCATATTCTTCCACTTTTCAAGTCACATTAGCTCTTGGATTTTTTCTCCATTCATTTGTTCCATGCATTCAAATACATGATTCCCAAGTTGTTTGCATCTAAAACAAACCCCCTCTGAAACACATGTTGAAACTCATGTTGAAACACGCGCACATAATGAAATTTTACAAGTGTAATGATATTTCTTTATTTGCAACACTGTGGTTGTATGCATTTGATTTTGCCATGTTGGTATGCATTCATGATGAGTCACAGAGAACTCGCGGCTAAAGGACAAAACATGACCCGAGGCCAAAAGGAAGTTGAAGCAATCCAGAAGACAGAGAGACGGTTTGGGTAACAACTCATTCTTGGAGGGAAGGCAAATTGTTTCAGAGTCGAGGAGGAGTTTTAAAAAAAAAAGGAATGGACCATGATTTTGAAGGGGTTGGTGAACCACGAAGAAAGGAAATCGTAGAAGGTGAACTGGAGAGAAAGATTACATATTGGGTAAGCACACATGAAGGTGAAACAGAATCGCAGCCCATACACACAGACCATTACCCTATGGATGATTTCGTAATAGTTTTCATCCACACAAGCATCAATTTATGGTGGTCTAGGCTCGATGTAATCTATAATTTTTTTCTCTGCATTGAATTGATAAACGAATGGTATTGAAATTCGTGGGTTTTTTAGTGTTTTAGTTTCCATTGGATTCCTCGTTATTTAGAAAAAGTATTTATGTTTTTTTTTTCACTAAAAATTTTGTAGCAGGGTGTGTGTGTGTTGCAGCCCAATTATCTCTGCATTACATTTCCTTTCAATTATTTCGATTTTTCAAAGCAATAAGCGTTCCCCCTCAGTGCCTTAGTATTCTCTTGCCCCTCGCGAACTTCGCTTGACCTTGGGTGCAATCAGAAACAGAGTTGAGTAGTGTGGATTAGTTTAACTAGAACAATTTTTTCTTCGTTATTGCTCGAAGGGAACAATACATGTGGGATTCCATGTGAGTTCAGGGGGAAACTTTGAGATCTTAGGTTCTCTCCCCATTGGA
Source organism: Picea glauca (assembly GCA_000966675.3). Lineage (NCBI taxonomy): Eukaryota > Viridiplantae > Streptophyta > Pinopsida > Pinales > Pinaceae > Picea > Picea glauca. The sequence goes on along the minus strand of JZKD02S1672933.1, from coordinate 522,086 downwards.
AGTACAACAATCTTGTGCGTACCCATTTGAGGGATAATTGTTAAGGGGCCAAATCTTATATTAGATTTTACTTTTTTGTTTCACACTTACAATTTGGCATGCACAAAGTGAACTTGCAACATCAAACCACTTCATGAAATTAACCCACTAATTCAACCAATCATCCTTAGTAATAAAATTTACCAAGAACATTTGCAACACATACAACCTGCAACGATCCTTTACTTTTGACATTGGTATACATATTTCCATTTTGTTTATCATCAGTATTTCTCATTTTCTTTCAAGTATCATTATTTGCTTATCAGTTATCTTGAATTATTTGATTTACTTAAGAAATTATTTATTTGTGTCATTACATGTTGCTAGAAGAATCACATTTGATTTCATTTCATATTAACTTCTCGATTTATATTTCTATTTAGATCTAATCCGCCTTAAAATTCATTTTTAGGGATTACCCCCCTTGGATTCACTAGGAGTTAGCCTAGACAAAGGAGTCAAGTGTCATTTGAAAGCTACCTAACTCGAGACTTTCCCCCAAGGCCACACCCAGTGGATTGAATATTTCTTTCACAAGACCCGAGGTGTGGATTAGGCAGCAACAACTACTAACTAGAATTCAACCACTGCTACATGGTATGAAAATCTACATGGCATAGGGAGTGAAGGAGGCATTTGTGGGTTTGACAACATAGTGAAAGAGTCCCCTTTCCAATAAAATATAGAGCCTATTACCGCCCAAACTAGTGCCCTTGTGAAAAGTCCCAACACAAGTGCTAACTTGGGGAAACAATCTGAAAAATGTACCAATGTCACCTTGGTACAATTTCCCCATCACTATAGTCTAACTCCTTGAATCCAAGGAGATATCCTTATTTGATTAAGTAAACCTATTAGTGAATTAATTAGCGTGCAATCTTATGATTTAATTCAAAAAATCCACAAAATGTATCACAACTAGATGCACAAAGATTCCAATGTGTGATTAAATGCTTCAAAGATAACCAATAGAAACAATAGCATAAACCACCAATATATCCTCTTGAGAAAGAGGGTTAAGAGCTAGTGGGTGAGTGTGTCAAATCTTATATGGAGGAAAATAGTATAAATAACTTCAAATTTGCAATTAAATGATTATCACACAACAAATGAAACTTCAAAGAGGAAAGAACGACTTTTAAGTTACTTTAGGGCACAAAGAGTGTAATCAACTAGCATAAATCAATGGTGCAATGTGTGCTTTGATTACCAATCTATTATATGCTAGAACAAGGAAAATAGTATGGTTGTCCACAACCTCTAAATATGTTTTATGATAAATTACATAGAAATATGTTATGAAATAATATCACAACAAATGATAGAATTTTAGAGATATAAAACAATGAACTAAGTAAGAACTTGGAAAATATGTGATGAACCCCCCTCAAGATTTCCAATATTAACATTATGACTCGCCAATAAAATCTCCAAATGAAAGATAAACAATTATAAACACTTAGGAGACCAATTTCACCACTATGTGTAAGATATACTTGTAATAACAATCTAGAAATGAAATATAAGCTAGGGGTGAGTAAATATGAACCTTTAAGCACCAAACCATAGCCTTAGTGTTTCTCCAAACAAATTTATTTATCTTAACCTTAAATATTTTATGCATATAAAAAGATTTAAAAAGAAATTGAAACACAAATCTAGGTGTATTTAAATGTGGAGAATTAAAATAGATCTATGTTTATTTTTATTATTAATATGATTGTTTTTTTTTTTTTAAGTTTTATAAACCTCAATTGTTTTCATATAGTTTATTATTATTACAATAACACATCTACTTGAATTGTAAATTCACCTCACCACTCTCTTAGTTACATTTTCAAAAATAAACCAATCTACAATATCCCTTACTTCTTCACATCCACACCCTGTTCTATCACAATAGTAGCTTTATGTTTATGTTCCCTGTTCTACCACAATAGTAGCTTTATGTTTATGTTTCATGAAAGAAAATTTGAGTATAACTTAGAATCCAACCTCCACTCCATCTCTTCTTCTAACTTAATTGACACAATTATTTGCATACTAATTCTCCTTATAATATTTTTCACTTTCATCTTTTATAATCTCCCTTCTTCGTGTATTCATGTTATGTAGATATATAAGTTTGGCCGATATATCTTCCCTAACCTTCAACTTCTATAGCCTCATAATCTTCCACAACTATCACATATGCAACGTTATGTTTCTATTCTGCTCCATTTTCAACTTCTTCTGATTTATTTTGTTTTGAAATAAAAGCAAAGTATATTCTAGATTTATGGACGATATGTAAGAACTCTTTGGCAAAACCTATCAACTTTCTTCTTCCTCTTCCTTTATTGGAAACTATTCAAATCTCTTATCATCCTTATAAAATGTGAAGGTGTTCTTCCTCCCATGGTGTAATGTATTGCGCCCATCTCGAACTGCCACCATCTTCCCAACAACACATGGTGCATATCCATTGGTATGCCATGGCATACCATCTCATCATGATAGCCTTCAATAATGAAAATGTACTTTATATGGTTGAGCAATGGTTACTCAATGATCCTTTTGCAGCCATGAAACCTTGAGGTTTACACTTCAAGTTCAACTTCCTTACCATTTCCAAGGACACCAAATTGTTCTTGCGTCATCTATAATCAGCGTGCAAAATTTCCTTCATCTTTGCATTTTGTTTGAAAAATATCTTTCTTTGTCATTTTCCTTATTCCTTCCTGCATACAACAACACTCTCCTCAACACTAAAGTTCCTACTTGATCTTGGTCAAAGTAGAGTTGTTTCCTGACTATGTGCAGATTCTTCCACTTGTCAAGTCACATTAGCTCTTGGCTTTTGTCTCCATTCATTTGTTCCATCCATTCAAATACACGATGCCCAAGTTGTCCGCATCTAAAACAAACCCCCTCTGCTATGACATGTAGCTCTAAATCCCCTTTCTTTATGAGAATGAGGATTAGCTTTTGATGTAGCTGGAAAATAACTATTTTCTCCTCCTCCTTTCTCTCTTGATATATTGGAAATTTTCTTCCATCAATAGCTACTTTCCCTTGACCTCTAGTACCTTCTTTCCATTTAGAATTTCCTTTAAAGCTTGTAAATATATGCACCTCTCTGCTCAAGGCTCATTGATATTCTGGTGCAAAGATTTTATACATACTCAACTCATCTTTTGAATGGGTATAGTCTCACTCTCCCCGCCATTTTCCCAGGACCACATTAAATGATTAGTTAGAAAAATTCTATCGACCAAACTTTAATGGTAATCAGTAAGAAAAAAACTTTACTTTGAGATTGTTGTTCCAAGTTTAAATATTTTCCTTCGTCTTTCTCATTACAGCCTTTTGCATAAGCTCCAACCACAAAGATACATGTCCCTTTAACTCACTGTATATGTGATGTAATAGCGTCCTTGGCATCTCATAAATCTGCGAAAAACTAAAATATACGTTTAATTTCACTTTCTGATTTCCGTCTGAGTTTTTCGTTTGTTTACAGAACTTATAGTTTCAACGTGTGCGTAGGTTGGAGTTTTACAGGAGTCTGTGATCTGAATCTTCTATTTTCAACTAAATTGTTAGCATGAAGAAATGGGTCGGTGTTATTACCTGTCGAAATACACTTTTGTGGAAACTATCTTTGTTACGCCTAAAGGTGTATACCTATTGACAATGGGCAGATTTAATAGGGGTTTAGTGCTTAATAAGTTTTCTATGAACAAGATTAAATATGACTGGAATATTCTTAGTAGTCACACAAAATAAAATGGCTGTGATTTCAATCATTAACTTCCTAGCTATTATAAAGACATCTATTTATGTGTTTACTTTTTTACATTTACCTAATCATATTTAAAAATTACTTTGATAGCTAACTTATTTCCACCTAAGTGATTAACAGAAATTAAAATATTAACACCACATAAATGAAGCTCAACCGTTTATTTGTTAATCAATAATAAAATTTAATATATTCTTTTAAGGATTCTTTTCATCTTATCAACCTTTCAGCGTTGATCAGCCACAATTATGTGGCTATACCTATTGACAATGGGCAGATTTAATAGGGGTTTAGTGCTTAATAAGTTTTCTATGGACAGGATTAAATATGGCTGGAATATTCTTAGTAGTCACACAAAATAAATCGCTGTGATTTCAATCATTAACTTCTTAGCTATTATAACGACATCCGTTTATGTGTTTACTTTTTTACATTTACCTAATCATATTTAAAAATTACTTTGATAGCTAACTAATTGCCACCTAAGTGATTAACAGAAATTAAAATATTAACACCAGATAAATGAAGCTCAATCGTTTATTTGTTAATCAATAATAAAATTTAATATATTCTTTTAAGGATTCTTTTCATCTTATCAACCTTTCCGCGTGGATCAGCCACAATTATGTGGCTGTGCTAGTCATCTAAAACTGTCCATTTTAGTCGTCCGCAGCGATTGAAATAACCATTCCATGCTTATATAAATATTTCCATGTTTCGCATGCGGGGTGTGGGCACTTCAGGTTTCATGACGGTAATAGATCAACAAATGTATTCGTAGTAGCAAGATTAGGTTGTATTGGTCTTTCGCCCAAGGAAATTCGCAGAGTTTTAAATGGAGTTAATATTCAACATAGTAAGGATACAACGAACTTCATTAAATACTTAAATATATTTACAAAAATTTTAAGTGAAATTAATTATATACATGATGAAATGTATTTAAATGTTTAAACTTAAAAACCACCAAAAATGTATGTCATGTGATAGTTTTACTTAACAATTCAACATTATTTATTAAAATTTAATTGTTAAGATAATTGTAGAACTTCAACTAGAATACCTAACGTTCATGGTGTAGTTTAATTATTAATAATTCTATTATCCATTAATTGTTAATATACCATTCTAATTCCAAGAGTTAAAATTTAGTTGTTAAGATAATAGTAGAACTTCAACTATAATAGCTAAGGTTCATGGTCTAATTTAAAGATTAACAATTTCATTCCTCATTAATTGTTAATATATTAGCCTAAATCTAAGGGTGGCAAGTGTGGGGTATCATTCTTGATTCCTAGGGAAATAAGGAAAATACCTATGAATGGAGATTTAGTAAAGCTACAAAGAATCAAGTAAAGACATTTGCTTTGCATCAAGGGTTGAGGACCATTCACAACAGAAAAATTAAGAACCTAATTATCATCAGGGATTCGGCTCTAATCATTAAACTAATGCTTAAAGCATTTCATTTGAGAAACAACACTTTGATTGGAATTAAGAACCTAATTATCATCAGGGATTCGGCTCTAATCATTAAACTAATGCTTAAAGCATTTCATTTGAGAAACAACACTTTGATTGGAATTAAGAACCTAATTATCATTGGAGATTCGGCTCTAATCATTAAAATAATTCTTAAATCCTTCCATTTGAGCAGCGACGCTTCAATTGAAATAATCTCTCGAATCAAGAGAGAAGTTACCAAGTTCGAGAGTGATGAATTTTATCGTGTTCTCAGGAAGCTCAACTACCAAGTCAACATTCTAGCCAACAAATCAACTCATTTGGAACATGGCAAACTTTGGTTAAAAAGTGGGGAGGTATATCACCATATAACCTAAGTTTTATTTCACTAAGATTTATGACGAACCTTTGCATGTCAAACACTTGGCACGTAATTTCAAATGGGTTGGTCATATATCAAAGTCGGCAATGAAGGTGCATTCACTATGTAGTCCCCTCACACACATAGACTTCAATGTGGGTTTGATCTATTTAACCACTTTGGATCATGATTTTTCCTGTAGGTGGGATAATGGCTCTAAAGCATGAGGAATTGTGTTTTATTGTGAGTATGTGGCTCATGAATTTGTTTCAGTTAGGTTTGAATCAGGGTTCAACATTGGATTTTTTCCCTTCTAGACCACCTTTATGGGTCTCGGCTCTAGATTTTGGTTGTATTTCTACAGTTCTATCCCTAACTCAAGTGGAATTGGAGGTTTTGAAATGGCATTGGATTGGCTATGTTCCCCAAGGTGTCTTGGCATCACAGGAAAGTTCATGTTTTGTAGCATCGAGAGTATTCTCACATGTGTGGGTCTTTATGGGCATGTTGATGGGCTTTGTGGGCTTGTGTTGGGGCTTCACACCCACATGTGTGAATAAAAAAGCCTAATTTAATGTTGAGTTAATTTAGGGGCTTCTTCCATACCCTTTTGAGTCATACAAAGGGAGATCATGTGAGAAGGTGAAACACAAGAGTGAGAGTGATTTTCATTCTTGGTGACAAGTGTGGTGACCTGAACCAGCCATGGAGTAGGTCGAGTAGGGCCTTAGTTCTATTTTTTGGAAGTGTTTTGGGCAGTGAGAAAGGTCGTCGCAAGTGGTTAGAGGACTCATCCTATAGGAAGAACCTAGCTGCAGGTTTGTGGGGTAGGTTATGAGGGTATTCATTGAAGTATTGAGGGGTCGACCAACAAAGGAAGGAAATCACAAGTCCTTGGGAGGCTCAACCAACACAGGGATACTAGCTGCAAGTATTTGTAGCAGCAGGAAGCAAAGGAAGAGGGTTGGAACAGGCAGTTTTGAGGCTTGGTATGTAGAAGGAGGGAGGTTGTAGGTCTGTAGGGATGTTATAGATGGACTACATTCAGTTTTGAGGTTGTTACATCTAGTTAAGACAAAGGGAATAGGACAGGTTGAAGGTTGTTACCGTCTACCTTGAAACATCAGTTTTCTGGGTAGCTTTGAGGGGTTGTTACAACCACCATAGTAGAAATTTTGAGGGTTTATCTTAGGGTTTTTATATGCATCATAACAATAGTTTTGGGGCAGCCATTGAGGGTTGTCACAACCATCCTAGCAGCAGAGAAAAGGGCATGTGTGAAGGTTCCATAGGATTGGTGTTAAGTTGCAGAGGTAGTGGAGGGTTTGGAGGGGCAGTGGATTGCCTAACCCTCAACCTCAGTTCAACACCAAGTAAACCGAGAGGGTTTCACCAACAGTGAGTAAGTATTTTTAAGTTTATGATTTCCTTATTTTGGAATATTTTCTGTGTAAGTAAATTGGGCCATTTTCCTTGGTATGGGAGCCCATTGTTCTGAGTTTAAGAACAATTGTTTTAGGGCATTAAATTTTTGTGTATTTATATATGATTCAATTGTTGGTTTTACTTTCGTTGTGCTAATTTGTTAGACATTTCAGTGTGTTTATGTTCACAGTTTACAATGTGTAATTTTTGTTTGTGTTGTTGAGAACCTAGACCAAACCCGAGGCGTGTTCAAAATCTAACATGGTATCAAAGCTTGAGGTTTTGAGATGGCAGTTGGATCTGAGTTATTTACACAAGTTCTAGATCTAAGAGGGAGTTGCAGTGACTATTGTAGGTGACAACAAGTTAAATGGTCTCTGTTTTGAGACATGGAGTAGATTGTTCAAATCATGAATAGTGGATTGTTGCAGCTTGGTGGTGTGGTAGGTTGGGAGTTTTGGTTGATTTGCGGAGAACTTAGTTCACACCAATATGTTGTGTGGGATTTTTTCGACTCTGTAGATGGACTTCTGATGGCTTGTCATATTGAGTTGTGATGGGTGCATCGAGGGTGCTTTGGAACGGATGAGATAGCTTTGTGTGTATGGAAGTTTTATGAGATAGATTCTTCAAATCGGGCTAGAGAGTTGCACATTTGACAGTGATTCAAGGTGCCACAGTGTATGAGGTATTTGACTTAGGAGGATGAGGACACTTGCAGAGATGAGTTGTGGAGGTCTAGAGTGTACTAGACTGAGTGTCCAACCACAACGTGGGATTGTTTCAGTGAGAGGACACAAGTTAAGTTGCAGCATGTGAGAAGACATGGAGAGTTATGTGACTTGGATGATAGACTTGGGCGGAATTTCATTGGATGGTCATGACTCAGGTAAGTGGGATGCTTTCCTTGGGAGGATTGCATGGTTCTTATGCAGTGGGAGCCACCTGCATAGGACAAGAGCATAGGATTTTATCAAGAGCTTCACAGAGTTTGACTCGGGTATGTACATGGAGCTTGGTATGGGGACCAGTCATGTAGTGCAGGGATCTGGAACAGTGTCATTCTAGATGGAGTCAGGAGATGTGTTGAGGGTGAAAAATGTGTTATGGGTGCCAAAACTCAGGAGGAGTGTGCTCTCAGTCTAAGCAATTGAGGAGAAGGGATATGTGGTTTTATTTCCAGATGAACAAGTGTTATTCATTCACATAGAATATAGCTCCAACACAGGAGTGGTTCTTGGATTTAGAGAAAGAAACCTATAAAGGATGAAGGGCCAACATATGTGAGCTATGGTCAGCAATAGCAGAGTGACAATGAGAAATGATCATATAGCTACAAAGGTTAAGAAGACTCGAAGGGAGCCTGAATTCAGAGGGAGTCAACATGCTCACAGGGAGAGTCAGTTGTCTAGAGGAAGTCAACCTTCAGGTTCAAGTGGGAGAGAGGATTATTCCAATACTGGCAGGAAGGTGTCATGAGTTGAGGAATCCAAGAAGGATGCTCAGAAGAGGGAGGCTTTTAGGAGTAGGGTGTCTTTCAAGAAGGGTCCATGTCATACAACACTATTTTCTTTTGTGTCAGAGGGAGCAGCTAGTTAGGTGGATTGGAGAGCATTTATGGTAGCGGATCCAGTGTGGGAGACTAACATATTTCCAAGTGGTGGTGAGAATACATGCCTCGCTAAGAAGGAGTGTTGATGGTTTGGTAGCATCAAGAGTATTCTCACATATGTGGGAATTTGTGGGCTTGTTTTGGGGATTCACACCCACATGTGTGAATAAAAAAGCCTAATTTATTGTTGAGTTAAATTAGGGGCTTCTTCCATACTCTTTTGAGTCATATAAAGGGAGATCATGTGAGAAGGTGAAACACAAGAGTGAGAATGATTTTCATTCTTGGTGACAAGTGTGGTGACCTCAACCAGCCATGGCGTAGGCCGAGTAGGGCCCCAATTCTGTTGTTTGGAAGTATTCTGGTAAGTGATAAAGGAAACCATGGGTGGTTGGAGGACTCAGCCTATAGGAAGAACCTAGCCGCATGGTTGGATAATGACTTCAGAAGTTCTATATTGTGCATGGTTAGTAGTGAAATAGGACTCGATTTGGGGTTATGTTGGGAGCCCAAGATAGAACATGGGCATGCTAGAAGATGCCCTTTGTTTCATAACCTATGAAATTCAAATAATTCTAAGAAGACAAGAGGCCTCCATTGTTCGTAAAAAAACCTCAATAATTTCATGATTAAAAAGAGTGCAATACCAAGAAGAAACCAAGTATGTTGAAGTTGCATTTATGATGGAAACCCTCCACATCCACAAGCAGTAAATTAAGAAGTTACAAGTTGAATGTGTATCTCTCGAACAAATGGTAGCAGGTTTGCTAAGAATCAACTACACATCCCACTCAATTACCAAGATGCCCATTGGGTCTACAAAGTTTATGGGGGATGAAATAGTTCAACAACAACAAGAGGACGTGGAAATGTTGAATGTGGATCATAATTCCATGAAAAATGAAGGGAAACAAGAAGAAGCCCACAATGGACATGGCTTCATTTCATAACATTTTATGTATTTTAAATTTTTCTTGTTGTTAGGAGTGTTTGTGAGAATTTATACCTGTAGCACCTTACAGAAATCATTTTTGAAGCATTGTTTTTTTGTCTTAGAATGTTGATGTCAAACTCTGGATATATCTTGGAATGTCTTCCTAGATAGCACTTTTATATTTGTTTTCATACTAACAAGTGTGGTTGCAACCATTTTCTAATGAAAATATAATCACTCTTGTGAATATATATATATATATATATATATATATATATATATA
>JZKD02S1672933.1:477065-493590 GCA_000966675.3 Picea glauca | reverse complement strand
AACAAAGTAGGTATGTTACCTTTGAGTATCCATACTGGCCTCAATTGTGAATACCATCAATCATCCTACTCCAATTAAATAATCTTTCAAGAATTTGGTGCACCTTTGGGCCAACGTAATATTCTTGTGACTAAATAATTGCGATTTCCAGAGTTATTGTGACTAAATTTTGACAATTTGACTGAATATTTATGAGTCTTTCCGGTTGGACCACTTTGGTGGCTACCAAACTGTATCTTAATCAATGCAATGACTCTGCATATTGATTCAACAACAATGTGTTTAAACAGAGTGATAGAAAACAGAGTGACACAATTTACCACTTATAGTACTTGACAATTACAGTCAATCTCTGTGTGCTCACGCTGGAGACCAACCAACGACATGAGATGATAAAGTAATGTAATGACTCTGAATCCATTTGTATAAATTCATATCAGATGATAAATTCATCCTTATGCAATGTAATGAAAGAACGATATCAGATGGTCACAGCATGGTAAAAAGCGGCTAACGATTAAATATATATATAAATCAAGCTACATTGCTCTTTGGAAGTTTGAGACCACCAAGTACTACTGCATTGTTATTGATGCACCCGTACATCGCGACTTTATTAAGAACATGATTACGGGTATCTCACAGGCTGATTGTAGGTCATTTAAGTATGCCTGGGTGTTTGACAAACTTAAGGCTGAGCGTGGATGTGGTATTACTATTGACAAATTGAATCCATGGAAAGGGAAAAAGTGCGGAAATAATATTTGTGTAAACATGGTGACAGAAAAATGTATATGCAGAAAGTTCTTCACGCAAGCTCTGATACCAATGTTAGAATTTTTTCATAATATAAACTGAATGTCTGTCTTTTATCTGTAGGACCTAGAACTTTCTGTTATTGATTCTGCATCATATTAAAGCGGAATTTAAATGAATTAATACCTGAATCCATTTGCTATTTCGGAATCCTCTGTTCCTCTTGCAGCGAGCCCTGTTGAACAGAAACCCTCCTTTGGAACCAGCAGCGAGATAACGAGCCCTCTCGCACAGAAACCCTCTGCACTGACCGGAAATCGAGTTTCCCTCTCTTACCCTGCTGCCGCACACACTTTCAGATCATTCGGATGGGTATTCTGAAGGTTCTTTTATGGACAGAGAGAGGACCGGTTTCCCTAAGACCGTTATTCTCCACATGTCCATCAGAGTAGGAGATTCGACATCGTTTCAGAAACTGTTACCAAGGGTTTCGTAGAACTGTAACGGATGCCAACACATCCGGCTGCCAACACGTTCCGTCTGTTTATATGGGTCAAAAACTAATTCAAGAAATTAGTCTTACAGAAACTACCAGCCATCCTAGTTAGAAGAGCTTTAACCTAAAGCCCTGGAGCCTAGGTTCGCTATTGCAATTAATCCGAGAATAGAAGCCCAGGAGACCTCCCAGCAGCATTGGAAGATCCAGAGCCGGAAGCCCAGGAAGGAAGGGCTTTGTTCGAATCACCCTCAGCCCACGAAGGAACATTGTTTTTAGAGGTTTTCCCACGAGCCTTGATAGAATTACCAGAAGTACAAGAGTTCGTCCCAGGAGCATGATATATGGTACTCCCTTAAGCCTTGGAGATTTGTTATATTAGGGACTCCCAGAAGCCACTTTGTTAACAAGGATGGACAATTTAAGGAAGAAACTTTTTGGATATTCAGTGCCCAACGTTAGAAGAACCTTACAGTACTACTTGCCCCGTTCGAGTCCTGCTTCTTTAACCTTCCTTCCGACTTTGAACTGTACTCTCTTCCTTTCTATTTTGTAGACGGGACTTTACCCCTGTGCGTGCCTCTGCTAGTTCCTTTTCGATATCCCTCCTATGTTTATTTAACTAAACTCTCATATTTTGACTAGGAAACCAACTCTATTTGGTTGAACAACTTGTAACCTGTAACGTTTCTGCATAACACAAAGGCTAGTAGTTCTTAACATACGGAAGCTCATAAGAAGACGGAAGCTAGTAGCTCTTTCACTGCATGGACTCTTAAGGCTTGAACTCTATGGCCCATGCAAACTACATGCTAGCATGGGAACCAAGTGGAGACCACTTCATGTAATGGAATGCAAGTGGCAAGAGTTAAATAAATCACTTTTAATTGCAAGTGTAATTGACATCTATCTTATCTCGCACTATCTTCAATGATAGTTATATAGTTGCATTTTAGAGTCTTTCTCTTTTGGCTAATTCCGGTTTTGTTTCCGATGATTATGAATTCGCGATTGTCTTTATGAGTTGAAGGATGCTGGAATGTTCATTCTTTATTTGATGGATTGCTTACTCCTTGTATGCTTTTGATCCAGGTTGTTTAATGCTTTGTGTCCAGTGAAATCATGAATTTTACATAATATCTTTTCCTATTACATAATATATTTCCTTACTATCCATAACCAGCAGTACCATGTGCAATCAAAATGAATTTGACTGAGAGAAAACTAATGTGTCAGCGGTACCGGCTGAAATCACAATGAATTTCACTGAGACAACTAATGTGAAATCACAATGAATTTCACAAAGCGAGTCGTACCCCCCTCAATCACAATGAATTTCACTGAGAGAAAACTCAAGTGGAATCCTTTTTTTTCCAATCCTGCCCATTTCAATGTGCCACACAACTACAACATTACAACAAAAGATTACAATTACAAGCTTCTCACACATTGTAATGCTTGGAGTGGTCATCTGTAAAGCAGGGTACTCATACCACTACATCGCTCCAAAATCAATCGAAATCTTAACATTTAGGTTGTTGTTGGGGGCATCAAAACAATCGAAACTAACCATTTTCAGACTAACTTATTCAAACTCAACGAAAAAGTCATAAAACACATCCATACACTAAAGAGAGCTTTGAAACCCAGAGCACCACTGAGGCTTTATATAAATGAGAGTAGGAGTTGGCTCCGTGGTGGTCATGAAAGGTAAGTCAGAGTATGTGTTGGCCGATCGTGGTCAAGGAAATCGTATGGTGAGCAGCACGAAACACATGCTGCCCTTACTTCCGTAGTAAAATCATAAGTTCGGGATGGAACAACAAACGCTATGATAGTGCCAAAAAGTGCATCCTCGGCCTCACTGAACACATGAGCTGACAATCATGCGTTTGGCATCACTAGTGGTGCCACAGTTGCAACTATAAAAAATACAAGTACACTTTCACACATTTTAAAAGCGCACTAATTGCTTAAGTCCTGTACAAAATTCAGTCTTAGTTCGGTGCTGCTTTGGAAAATAACTCATAAGTTTCCCATACTTCCAGTACTCACGACGTTCAAGTCAAATTAACTAATTGAGTTTTGGCTAGGATTAACCTAATTTTATTTTAACCCCTAATATATGCTTAGTAGATTCAAGTTTAATAATGACTAGCTTATTTGGTTGCATAGATTCAAGTTTAATAATGACTATCTTATTTGGTTGTATGGGGTTGTAATTATGTACAACTGCATGAATAATAATAATAATTTTGATAATATGTTTTTAATGTAAGTCTAAACATATTAATCAATTTGCTATATAAAAAAAAAAAAAATGAGGGAAGTAGTTGGAAAGTAGTTAGATAAAGGAAAATAAGAGATTTTATTAGAAAAACAATGAATAAGAGATTAAGGTCATAGACGAAAGTAGATAATTGGCCTATTACATGGAATTGTACGCTGAACTTGACCTTGAAACACATGAACCCAGCCCTGGGTGTGAAGCTATCGCAGCATAACCAACAGTTGAAACTATTGAACCAATAGTTGAAACTATTGATTCAGTTTACCAAATTCCATATCACGTTCCTTAGTAAGCAGCATCAATATGCTTGTAATAAATAAATCTTGTTGTGCTTGCGTGTGGTAACTGTAATTCGATGTAAACAGCTCTGGGTTCCTTCCAATGGTCATGTTTGCCCTGATCGGTTTGGATTAGCCTCATGCAACAAATATTGCAAACTGGAGCTACAAACATTTCTTTCTGTAGTGGTTTTTCTCTCTGTAGAGTTATTGGCTTGAATCGGCTTAAATCACAGTAAATCTTGCAAACTGGAGCTACAAACATGTTTTTCCCTCTGTAGCGTCATTGGCTTGAGTTGCAGTTCTTGTTGCTATCTCCCTTGTTGGCAGGGACTTGTTGCTCTGCAACTCCCCTTGTTTCTATAGTGTATGGTTTCTTCACAATTACCAGCGTACTTTCTATGACATAAAAAAATTGTACATTTTGAAAAGAAATAGAATAAATTTAGTATGTTCTATGGCAAATTCTAAAATCATATAATTAAACCCACTCAGTTCTATGAAGAGGTTTCTAACAACATGCACCCACAACTCAAAACAACTAATAGACCATAGCCATTGGCAACAAAGGGTACTTAATTTATCCCAATCCTTGTTGTAATTTTTTTGGTTCCATGCATTGTTACACAATTGAAGGTAAATAAAATTGTTCCCACCAAATCTTCCACATATTGTATTGAATTCCATGAGGAGCATGCTAAAATGAGCACAAATTGCATCTTTAAGAAGAAAAATAAACATAAATCCAGCATTGAGGTTCACAAAATAAAAGAAAAATCACTCTATGGAATCATCACAGGTTTAGTTGCTTTCCACTGTTATGTTATTTTCCCATAATTGATGAGAAAAATTTCAATGTGATGAGTTGAAAGAAATCCTACCAATGTGGAGGTGAACGATTGTCGAGAGAGTTGGCTCCTAGATTTTTTCCATTGTCGGGAGAAAAGGAAAAATGTACAAAATGCTATCACTTTAAAATGGAGTAGTCCCTTTCTCCACATGGGAACATGGGCACATTTTGTGGTGTGAATTTAAAAGGAGAGACACCCAAAACTGTAAATTAGATAATCCCTCCAGAAATCTATCTACACTTCATTTGATGGTTATAACAATACATTGTTAATGAGAAGAAATATATCTACTCTTCAATGACACTATGGATTCCTGGGTGAGTGCGACAATGGAAACATTTTGCGGTGTGAATTTAAAAGGAGAGACACCCAAAACTGCAAATTAGATAATCCCGCCTCATGTCTTTAGAGATAAAGACAAATGCTTAGAAGAAATCAAAAATCTATCTACACTTCATTTGATGGTTATAATAGTATATTGTTAATGAGAAGAAATCTATACACGCTTCAATGGCACTCTGGATTCTTGGGTGAGTGTGACAATGGGCACATTTTGCAGTGTGAATTTAAAAGAAGAGACACCCAAAACTGCAAAGGGATATTCGGACAACAACTAACCTCAACACCTACACGAGACTGGAGAAAGAATGTTTCTAACATAAGCATGTGCTCCCTTCTACAGGATCGAACCTCCTTGCACCGATAGAAAATCCTGCACCAGAGAGCAGAGAAGAGATTACACCAAAGCAGGAGAAGGGATAGGGGAGTTCAGAGTGTAGGCAGGGGAGTTCAGAGCATTTTCTAGCAGGAGAATTCCAACACAAGGGTCGGCAAGGCGACGATGCATTAAGTGCACCTCACCAAACTTCCTGTAACCAGCAGAGAATGATGGTGCACAACAGAGGCTAGTCAACGTAACGTTAACGGAGCAACCCATGCTAACGGACATCGGGGACCGATGGGTTTTCTGACAGATACGTTTTCCAGAGATGTGACGTTCTATGTTGGTCGACAAACCCAAAAAGTAGAACATTTAGCTTACTCATTTGATCCCCAAGTAAAAGAGAATGGAAAGAAGCATATTAAGTACAAATATCCCCAAGTTTAATGCTTACATTAAGTTTATTTTCTACAAAACCCTCTTCTACCATTTGTGTCAAAATGAGTCCATTATATCCTCGACCATTACTTTGTTTTTTATGAAAACTATATTTCTTGGTATAGTGCATTTTATTTTATTTTAATAAAATGCAATATCAAACACTCACAGAACTTTGTTTTTCCAAATATCACCCTTAATTAATAAAAATAACAATAAAAAATCATAATCTTGAAATTGTAGAAAACCTTTACATAATCTTGAAATTGTAGAAAACCTTTACAAATGCAAAATAAAACACTCACTAACCTTTGTTTTTCCAAATATTTCCCATTTTGGCATGTACTTATGCTCTCCATATATTTCCCATCTATATGTTTCTAAGAAGACATAAAAATAGTAAAACATGTAACTCGATATTCTAATATATCTGAAGTGATCATATATGCTTCCCTTTCCTCGTGGGTAGCTGAGTATATCTCTTTTGAAATACTTGTAATGATTTGAATTTCACTATACATTATAATTTTGTCTATTATAATTAGCAAAAATCAAAAAAATAATTTTATTCACATTTACTAAAATATTAATGTTAGTAATTAATCTAATAAATTGTAGTAAATTTTAATAAATAATAATAAAATACTTAATTTTAATTAATAATTAATCTAAAATTTTAGTTAATTTTAATAAATAATAATATAATAAATAAAAATCATTCATTATTTTAAAGTAAGATTTAAAACTTTTTAAATAATAACTAAAAACATTTTATATTTTAATGTAAAAAACAAATTAATAATCCAAAATTTAAAGATATTTAATAAGCGAAAAAAACTTTTTTTTAAAGAAAATCATCAACAAATTATTATTATTATTATTATTATTATTATATATAACTTAAATTTTCAAAATAAAAACCAAATTATAATAAACTTTATCACTTTAAAAATAATAAATTTTAATTATATTTATTAAAAATGTATATTAATATTAATTGTAATAAACATATATTTTAACAATAATATGGTAGATTAGTTTAATGGGTAAGAAATTGTGTTAAATCCAGTATATCATGTATATTATTATAAATAAAACATTATTCTCGTCTCCAAGGTGTAGGATAGTCGGTGACAGAGTGTGTTGTTAAGGCACTTTATGAGGTTAAGTCACCAATTCGAAACATGTGGAGACAAAAAATCCAAACATGTTAAGGGTTGGTGGCTCGGGTCGGGTGTGATAAACTAACAAATTTATAAGTCAATTGGGTTTAGTTTGGATGGTTGTGATGATACGCAAATTTGCAAGTCAATTGGGATTAGTTTGGATGGTTGTGAGGAATGATTGGTATCCTCTCCATCAGTGTTCAATTCCCATAATGACACGAATAAATCTCATTATGAGTATGATGTAATGGCTTCTAGCTAAGCGAGTTGAGTGTGGATTTCCTCCATCTCCATTTTGTTGTCCGTGGGTTCTTTTTCAATACGTTTGCATGCTATGTTAGCGGTAATAGTCGTTTCTCTATTCATTATGAGTGATTGGCGTGAAAGGTAATGACATGAGATTAGAGTGTGGATGAATGAATAATTAAAATTTGTGAGAGATGACATTGGACAAATTACACACACAAAATAATATTTGTATTACATTACATTTCTGCACAATTACTACACAATTATATAGTTGGATTCAAATCCAACTTATTCTAAACATAGAGAGAGGGGTTGAGAGAATCTCTCAACAACTTCCAACAAACCCAAACCAATTCTATTGTAAGCATTATTCCAACACCCTCACATAATGCTTGCATTACAAATATTATATCATAATTACAATATTCAAATTTCAACATAGATATTTGTCTTGATATGGTCTTCATCGGCACTTCTATCCACTCTGAAATATTCTGGTATATGTTCTTTCTTCTCCACAACTTCGAGCTTCCCTTTCAACTCATTTAAGAAAACAACACTTATGACCATCATTGACGAATTTGTAGAATTGATGCTTCTTGGCCTCCTGAAGGACAAACTCGATATTGAATTATCCTGTGGATACACTACCATCTGTGGAATTCCCTCGAAGAGCAAATTTCGAGAGTTATATAGGATAGTTATCTAATTACTGGATATTTTCAGTAGACAATCATACAATTGACCTTGTTTAGACACATCTACAACAATATAGACAAGGATAACCTGTAACTGACGATCTTGAAGCAACGAAGTACAACAAGTCCCACCAGCATCTAACAGAATGTAGACATAATCAAATTAATGATCTGTTCTCTCGGTGCCGAAGAACGTCAAGAACCACTAAATTCAAATTATGGTACTTTGTTATGTAATTGATTCTTCATCATGTAAATTTTACAAACCCAAATAATACTAATACTTTTCAATAATCATTGAAATCACTGCTAATTACGAAAATGATGACAAAGAAAAGAATATGCCAGCACACAATACATCTGCAATATCTAAACTCCACGGAGCAAACAAATCCACGCAACTCCAAGTAGTCGCACCATGATAAGTGAAGGAACTCTATCTACAACTGCATTATGTTGTATATCTTGGCAATAAAACAGAGTGCTCAAATCGCTGCAACAATGGAAATCATGATCATAACTTCTGGATAAACAATTCCACTCAGTTTCACATCAGACACACAATGACCTACTACAACATATAATATTCCACAGTGGAATATGATCTGGAAATAGTAGCTTGATGTATATACATTGGACGGAACAAGTTTTCTCTTTTTGCACTGTTATCACTCTGTAAATTTCCTAGAGGTTGAAAGAGGAAATGCACAAAGGTAACCTTAACCAACCACTTTTAAAGCTGGGATCTAGCCCTTCCAGCTTCAGAGAGGGATCTCTCTATATAATTTAGCGTTGTTTGAATTAAGATATTAGGCTAGTTAGAGGCACGAGTTTGTTTTGTTGTAAAGGATTTTTTAAAGTTGGTTGGGACAAATCACACATCCATTGGGCATAACTAACTCAACTAATCAAAAACCGTTTGGTGATTCATCATAATTGTTGGCTGAATTTTCTGGGTAGGCTGTTGGTGAGGTGCCTCTGCAACCTCTGCTGATAGGACAACTGACTGGAAATGATAGCTCATCTCCTAATCCAACAGATCGCACAGCTCTTCCCATCGGATATGAGTTGGTACTATCACCTTGAGCAACCTCCGGTATACTTCGTCCATGTCTGTGTATTTAGAAAAAGTAGGCTTGACGACGAAGATGTGCTTAATTTCATGCTGGATCTCAATATCCAAGTGCAGTGCCTCCATGAAATCTCTACCTGTGATGTTTGACTGTATCCCTGTGAATTTAGCACAGTCCTTGGATACTTCGATCAATTTCCTCTTATAGTCAGGAAGCGTCATCAATTTGTCGTTGATGACCTTCATGCCAGGCAGGCCTTTCCTTGTCAGAGTGTCTATCTTGAGGAAAAACCTTTGCACTCCCTGGTCCATTACTTGGATTTTATCCTCGAGCTGAAGCATGAGGCCTCTCTTGGTCAGAACACGTTTCACCTCCAAGATAGTTTCAGTCCTGTCCTCGATTTTCAATTCTTCAAGCTCCTCCCTGGTCTTTGAATTGAGGAACCTTATGATGTCATTGGCTTGTACAGGCATGTCACCCAGCTCCGTTCTGATTTTTTCCACTGCATGTTTGCTTCTCTCAAGCAATTCATTTTGTTCAAACATAATTTGAACCATCGGCCAGATTTCGTTGATGGACTTAGCAATATCATCCCACACAAGCTCTTTAACTTCGGCCAAGGTCTTTCCGGCCAGTGTCTGCTTCTGTAGCTGCTGCAGCTCTTTTCTCATCTGCTCATTCACCTGCTTTTCCTTTGACAGACTAGTCTGAAAGGAAGTCTTCAGCTCTTGAAGGTTTTCTAATTCTTTCTTGAGCCTGCTGATTTCAGACTCTTGCAAATTCATTCTCTCCATAGACTTGTCCAGGTCTAGGGTGCCTTCAGGCACTTGCTCTGTAGTTGCAGACGGGACTGTTGTCACTGTCGCTGCCACTGTGCTCGATCCTGCTATGGGAATAGCGCTTAAGGTAACGCCCTCTACTCTCTTCATATGTTCTTTCTCCTTTATCAGCTTTTCCATTTCGTCTTCCATCTCCCTCAATTGAGCATTTTGTTCCATGAGTAGTCTCATCATTTCGTCCTTTTCACCTTCCCTCTCAACTATTTCCTTTGCCTGTGGGTCCTCTGTGGGAGGGATCTTTAGCTGCTTTCTCAATGCAGCGATGTCGGCATTCTTCTTTTTGATCATTTCCTGGGCAGCCTGGACATTAGCCGGATCGTAGCCGATCTTGAGGACCATCTCCTCGAGAGTTTTTATTTTGTTGTCTTTCGTGAAGGAAGACATCTTCTCTAGCTTTAGTTGAGTCTGGGCATTGCTCAGTGTTGTCCGATACTTTGCTGCAGAAGTTGATACGCAGGCTAGAGTGTGAGAAATCATTTCCCCTGTTTGCTTATGCATATCCATTTGATCAGCCGGATGCACGTCTTTGGCTTGGAATTCAAACGTGGTCCTCCTGTAATCAGACATGACCTTGGGGTCTGTCATTAGTGCGTGGAGGTACGCCATATGCATCCTGCCCTTTTCTGAATCGAATGCTGAAAGTAACCTGTGTTGGGTCATGGAGGACTGCTTTTGGAATTGTGCATAGGCGCTGCTGGTGAGCGACTGGTTCCTCTTCTTGATTAAGTCATATTTTTCAAAAATGCCCAGCTGGGGCCCAGTCCCGCTTGGTGGAGTATCCAAGGGAGAATCCCTGGACTTTACTGTTACCTCTTTGTGCTGACTGGAGCCAAAAGATGAAGTGAATTGCTTGGCCCCAGTAGTGGTCACTGTGGTGGTAAGAGTAGTGGCTTCCATTGTTGTGCCGACTTTTGAAACGGTCTTCGGCTTCTTGGAGTGGATTTGAAATTCCTCCGTTGACACTTCGGTCACAGGAGGTGATGACTCCTATCGGGGCCTCTTCTCTTTTAGAACTTGTGGCGTGGTAGCTAGGAGTGCACTTGTTGAGGGCCCCTGCTGTTCTTTCCTGACCACCGGTTCCACATCTTCCAGTGTATCGGGCTCCCATTCAGTTTGATTGGCATATTTTTTGATTTCGGGCCTGGGCTCATGCACGTAGGGAGCATTCTTATTTTTGATCCTTATCTCGGAAATGATGCCATGGGGATCATAGTGCCAAGGGAAACTTGTCATGAACTTCATTTCCCTCAGGAGTCTGTCTGCTTCGTCCCCTGCACCTCTATTATTGCAGATAAACGAACCTATCTGCCCTTTGAGCCGCAACTGTTGTTTCTTTTTGAGGGAAACAAAGTGAATATCATCAGAATTCATGATTTGCCTAATGTATTCCAAAGCGAAAATCCTTACCGGCATGTATTTCGGAAGCTTGAATGGTGCCATCTCACACCCGTAGACTCGGATCTCGGACTGGTTCTGGTACAAATACCAGTCTCCTGTCTTTGTATTTTCTGAGAGGTGTAGGACTCTCTGGACTTCGTCATTCACTCTTGGCTCAGGTACGCCAGCCAGCATACCCAACACCGGGAGGTAAAACTAATCAATGAACTTTGCGAAGTTGTATTCGGCTGAATTCCGCTTTAAAAGAGACGTCCACGCTGTGACAGGTTGTGGCTTCCCGTCGGCGTCCATCTTCTGCATGGAGAAGCCGAACCTTTCTACTTGAAAGTACAAGAACATGTAGGCCAGAATGGAGGAGTATCTGAACACGCCCTCAGTGGGGAAATTCATGAATTGATCNTATCCATTTGATCAGCCGGATGCACGTCTTTGGCTTGGAATTCAAACGTGGTCCTCCTGTAATCAGACATGACCTTGGGGTCTGTCACTAGTGCGTGGAGGTACGCCATATGCATTCTGCCCTTTTCTGAATCGAATGCTGAAAGTAACCTGTGTTGGGCCGTGGAGGACTGCTTTTGGAATTGTCCATAGGCGCTGCTGGTGAGCGACTGGTTCCTCTTCTTGATTAAATCATATTTTTCAAAAATGCCCAGCTGGGGCCCAGTCCTGCTTGGTGGAGTACCCAAGGGAGAATCCCTGGACTTTACTGTTATCTCTTTGTGGTGACTGGAGCCAAAAGATGCAGTGAATTGCTTGGCCCCAGTAGTGGTCACTGTGGTGGTAAGAGTAGTGGCTTCTATTGTTGCGCCGACTGTTGAAACGGTCTTCAGCTTCTTGGAGTGGATTTGAAATTCCTCCGTTGACACTTCGGTCACAGGAGGTGATGACTCCTGTCGGGGCCTCTTCTCTTTTAGAACTTGTGGCGTGGTAGCTGGGAGTGCACTTGTTGAGGGCCCCTGCTGTTCTTTCCTGACCACCGGTTCCACATCTTCCAGTGTATCGGGCTCCCATTCAGTTTGATTGGCATATTTTTCGATTTCGGGCCTGGGCTCATGCATGTAGGGAGCATTCTTATTCTTGATCCTCATCTCAGAAATGATGCCATGGAGATCATAGTGCCAAGGGAAACTTGTCACGAACTTCATTTCCCTCAGGAGTCTGTCTGCTTCGTCCCCTGCACCTCTATTATTGCAGATAAACGAACCTATCTTCCCTTTGATCCGCAAATGTTGTTTCTTTTTTAGGGAAACAAAGTGAATATCATCAGAATTCATGATTTGCCTAATGTATTCCAAAGCGAAAATCCTTACCGGCATGTATTTCAGAAGCTTGAATGGTGCCAGATCGCACCCGTAGACTCGAGTCTCGGAGTGGTTCTGGTACAAATACCAGTCTCCTGTCTTTGTATTTTCTGAGAGGTGTAGGACTCTCCGGACTTCGTCATTCACTCTTGGCTCAGGTACGCCAGCCAGCATACCCAACACCGGGTGGTAAAACTGATCAATGAACTCTGCGAAGTTGTATTCGGCCGAATTCCGCTTTAAAAGAGACGTCCACGCTGTGACAGGTTGTGGCTTCCCGTCGGCGTCCCATCTTCTGCATGGAGAAGCCGAACCTTTCTGCTTGAAAGTACAAGAACATGTAGGCCAGAATGGAGGAGTATCTGAACACGCCCTCAGTGGGGAAATTCATGAATTGATCATGNGTTCCATGAGTAGTCTCATCATTTCGTCCTTTTCACCTTCCCTCTCAGCTACTTCCTTTGTCTGTGGGTCCTCTATGGGAGGGAGCTTTAGCTGCTTTCTCAATGCGGCGATGTCAGCATTCTTCTTTTTGATCATTTCCTCGGCAGCCTGGACATTAGTCGGATCGTAGCCGATCTTGAGGACCAGCTCTTCGAGAGTTTTTATTTTGTTGTCTTTCGCGAAGGAAGACATCTTCTCTAGCTTTAGTTGAGTTTGGGCATTGCTCAGTGCTGTCCGATACTTTGCTGCGGAAGTTGATACGCGGGCTAGAGTGTGAGAAATCATTTCCCCTGTTTGCTTATGCATATCCATTTGATCAGCCGGATGCACGTCCTTGGCTTGGAATTCAAAGGTGGTCCTCCTGTAATCAGACATGACCTTGGGGTCTGTCACTAGTGCGTGGAGGTACGCCATATGCATCCTGCCCTTTTCTGAATCGAATGCCGAAAGTAACCTGTGTTGGGCAGTGGAGGACTGCTTCTGGAATTGTGCATAGGCGCTGCTTGTGAGCGACTGGTTCCTCTTCTTGATTAAGTCATATTTTTCAAAAATGCCCAGCTAGGGCCCAGTCCTGCTTGGTGGAGCATCCAAGGGAGAATCCCTAGACTTCACTGTTACCTCTTTGTGCTGACTGGAGCCAAAAGATGTAGTGAATTGCTTGGCCCCAGTAGTGGTCACTGTGGTGGTAAGAGTAGTGGCTTCTACTGTTATGCCGACTGTTGAAACGGTCTTCGGCTTCTTGGAGTGAGTTTGAAATTCCTCAGTTGACACTTCGGTCACAGGAGGTGATGACTCCTGTCGGGGCCTCTTCTCTTTTAGAACTTGAGGCATGGTAGCTGGGAGTGCACTTGTTGAAGGACCCTGCTGTTCTTTCCCGACAACCGGTTCCACATCTTCCAGTGTATCGGGCTCCCATTCAGTTTTATTGGCATATTTTTCGATTTCGGGCCTGGGCTCATGCACATAGGGAGCATTCTTATTCTTGACCCTCATCTCGGAAATGATGCCATGGGGATCATAGTGCCAAGGGAAACTTGTCATGAACTTCATTTCCCTCAGGAGTCTRTCTGCTTCATCCCCTGCACCTCTATTATTGCAGATAAACGAACCTATCTGCCCTTTGAGCCGCAACTGTTGTTTCTTTTTGAGGGAAACAAAGTGAATATCATCAGAATTCATGATTTGCCTAATGTATTCCAAAGCGAAAATCCTTACCGGCATGTACTTTGGGAGCTTGAATGGTGCCAGCTCGCACCCGTAGACCCGGATCTCGGAGTGGTTCTGGTACAAGTACCAGTCTCCCGTCTTTGCATTTTCTGTGAGATGTAGAACTCTCCGGACTTCGTCATTCACTCTCGGCTCAGGTACGCCAGTCAGCATATCTATCACCGGGTGGTAGAACTGATCAATGAACTCTGCGAAGTTGTATTCGACAGAATTCCACTTTAAAAGAGACGTCCACGCTGTGACAGGTTGGGGCTTCCCATCGACGTCCATCTTCTGCATGGAGAATTTGAACCTTTCTGCTTGAAAATATAAGAACATGTAGGCTAGAATGGACGAGTACCTGAACACGCCCTCGGTGGGGAAGTTCATGAATTGATTATGGATGTTGTTGGCCAAAAAGGTACTGTAATCGAATTGGGTGGTGGGTTGTTCATCATTCGAAAAGATAGACAGGAAACCCAGGATGGGTTCGTCCACCCATTGGTCNTCCTTTTCACCTTCCCTCTCAGCTATTTCCTTTGCCTGTGGGTCCTCTGTGGGAGGGAGCTTTAGCTTCTTTCTCAATGCGGCGATGTCGGCATTCTTCTTTTTGATCATTTCCTCGACATCCTAGACATTAGCCGGATCGTAGCCGATCTTGAGGACCAGCTCCTCGAGAGTTTTTATTTTGTTGTCTTTCGCGAAGGAAGACATCTTCTCTAGCTTTAGTTGAGTTTGGGCATTGCTCAGTGTTGTCCGACACTTTGCTGCAGAAGTTGATACGCAGGCTAGAGTGTGAGAAATCATTTCCTCTGTTTGCTTATGCATATCCATTTGATCAGCCGGATGCACGTCTTTGGCTTGGAATTCAAACGTGGTCCTCCTGTAAGCAGACATGACCTTGGGGTCTGTCACTAGTGCGTGGAGGTACGCCATATGCATCCTGCCCTTTTCTGAATCGAATGCCGAAAGTAACCTGTGTTGGGCCGTGGAGGACTGCTTCTGGAATTGTGCATAGGCACTATTGGTGAGCGACTGGTTCCTCTTCTTGATTAAGTCATATTTTTCAAAAATGCCTAGCTGGGGCCCAGTCCCGCTTGGTGGAGTATCCAAGGGAGAATCCCTGGACTTTACTGTTACCTCTTTGTGCTGACTGGAGCCAAAAGATGAAGTGAATTGCTTGGCCCCAGTAGTGGTCACTGTGGTGGTAAGAGTAGTGGCTTCTATTGTTGTGCCGACTGTTGAAACAGTCTTCGGCTTCTTGGAGTGAATTTGAAATTCCTCCGTTGACACTTCGGTCACAGGAGGTGATGACTCATGTCGGGGCCTCTTCTCTTTTAGAACTTGTGGCATGGTAGCTGGGAGTGCACTTGTTGAGGGAAACTGCTGTTCTTTCCTGACAACCGGTTCCACATCTTCCAGTGTATCGGGCTCCCATTCAGTTTGATTGGCATATTTTTCGATTTCGGGCCTGGGCTCATGCACATAAGGAGCATTCTTATTCTTGATCCTCATCTCGGAAATGATGCCATGGGGATCATAGTGCCAAGGGAAACTTTTCATGAACTTCATTTCCCTCAGGAGTTTGTCTGCTTCGTCCCCTGCACCTCTATTATTGCAGATAAACGAACCTATCTTCCCTTTGAGCCACAACTGTTGTTTCTTTTTGAGGGAAACAAAGTGAATATCATCAGAATTCATGATTTTCCTAATGTATTCCAAAGCGAAAATCCTTACCGGCATGTACTTTGGAAGCTTGAATAGTGCCAGCTCGCACCCGTAGACTCAGATCTCGGAGTGGTTCTGGTACAAGTACCAGTCTCCTGTCTTTGCATTTTCTGCGAGATGTAGGACTCTCCGGACTTCGTCATTCACTCTCGGCTCAGGTACGCCAGTCAGCATACCTAACACCGGGTGGTAAAATTGATCAATGAACTCTGCGAAGTTGTATTCGACAAAATTCCGCTTTAAAAGAGACGTCCACGCTGTGACAGGTTGTGGCTTCCCATCGGCGTCCATCTTCTGCATGGAGAATTTGAACCTTTCTGCTTGAAAGTATAAGAACATGTAGGCCAGAATGGACGAGTACCTGAACACACCCTCAGTGGGGAATTTCATGAATTGATAATGGATGTTGTTGGCCAAGAAAGTACTGTAATTGAATTGGGTGGTGGGTTGTTCATCATTCGAAAAGATAGACAGGAAACCTAGGATGGGTTCGTCCACCCATTGGTCGGAAAAATATCCAAGTAGAGCACACACAACTGAAATAATCTGGTTCCCTTTGATAGAGAATATGGAAGAAGGATACGGGGGACTGGTGGTCGGGATTGGAGAGGAAGGAGGGGAAAATAGCTCGAAAATCTGAGCTCTTTGCGGGA
>JZKD02S1672933.1:449933-477055 GCA_000966675.3 Picea glauca | reverse complement strand
GGGCAATTGACCCAGATTAAACAGTTGGGTCAAGATTTTATTCTTTCTAGGGGCTACCTGATCAGGATTAGACGGTCTGACCAGATGTATTCACTAATTCTAACCTAGGGGCTATATGATCAAGATTAGACAGTATGATCAGATTTATTCATTGATTCTAACCTATGGGCTATCTGATCAAGATTAGACAGTATGATCAAATGCATTCACTAGCCTATCAGCATTGAAAATTTAAAAGAACTTGGTCATGCTTAGAAGGTATGACCAAGTTGATATTATTGCATGGGGCCTTTGCTTCAATTTTATTCTGCCCTCTTTTCTTTTCTTTTTCTCTTTTTATTTTTCGTTTCTTTTTCTTTTCTTTTTCTTTTTCACAAATTATTTGAAGAATGCAATATCATTTGTGAACCAAATCACCAGGCACTGATAATATCCAAGTCATAAGATGATTCCCATAAATTATGGGGTGATAACATGCACAACGACATCCACTCTATCTTCCTCGGCAGCAGCGGACTTTATCACAATTATGCTCAACAAAATTTTGGTTGGCTCCTCCATGCATGTAGCGATATGACAACGGCAACTTCCCTCTAGTGACAATGATGGAAATGACTCTATCAACAGATTCTTGAGATGACTGACAGAATGTATTGTATACCCAACTATCCAAGCGATATTTGGATCTACAATCCCTTTCACACAACGATCTCTCTATTGAGTCCATTTTTGTGCTTCCACAAACCACACTTTTGCCTCTTTATTTATCCATTTTGCCTTCATTTCATTCCACATTTTCCATGAAACAGCCTATGCAAGGTATATTTGTCATTCTTTAGCTTAAGAATTGAGTTTTCTAAATTTTAGCATTAAAATTGAGAATTTACCAGAAATTACAGGATTTGAGCAAATCCCGTAAAAGCTCCGTGGTTTGTATACTTGCAGGACACCTGGGCGAAATCTAACACTTGGGTCATGTTCCCTGATTTACAAGGATGGAGAATGAGCTATCAGATTTAAAATCTAATCCTTCCATATGTCCGGTCAACGCTGGTCAAACAGGGCCACTTCAGCAGAAAATGCCCTGTTTCAGCCTTAAATCTTGGACAGTTTTTGATTTCGTGGGATTTTGACCATATATTGTGGATCCAAAGGAGGCATTCGACCCTCCTAGGATATTGTGGATCTAATCATGATATTTAGGAGACATTTTAGCATTATTGGTTTTTAGACTCTTGTATAAATACTCTTAAGCTTAAACTAGTAAGACACTCTTGATATGAATGAAGAAACTTGAGAATTTGCACTCTTGAAGATCAGATCTATGTTTTGTTAATGTGAATTCTTATGGTGATTTGAATGCTACTGGAGTTCTTTCTTAGCTGAAGTCAACTAAAGTGTACCAGGGAAGCATTGGAGGGCCCCCATTGCCAACTAGTACACTCTTTCCTTGTGTTCTTTTTCAAGTACATGTTTTAGATCTTGCTTGTTGTAGATGAGTTTTATCTTGTTGTAGGTAAATGAATTTCATAGCTCAGTTACATGCTTAATGTTTTCAATCCTTACTCATATTGTGAATGGTTTCTTGAATGAGAACTCAATATGTAGTTTGACTTCAAACATTAAGATAATTTAGAATGTTTTTTGAATCATTTATGCTTTCAGTACTTTGATTTGATTTGATGATAGTTGTTAATGAATGAATGAAAGAAGACAATGAATGCATCTCTTGAATAAGAATTTTGTTCTTCTAACATTTGATAGGTCTTTCGAACATCTCTTGAATGCTTACTGTTTTTACTCTTTAGAAAAACAAGTGTTGATCACTGTTATGAGATCTATGAAGATGACTTCTGAATAGAAGCTTAGCATCTCTTTCATATTCAGCCTTAGAATAGGTTTTTGGTTTATCCCCATAAAGATAAAA
Organism: Picea glauca; assembly: GCA_000966675.3. Taxonomy (NCBI): domain Eukaryota; kingdom Viridiplantae; phylum Streptophyta; class Pinopsida; order Pinales; family Pinaceae; genus Picea; species Picea glauca. Next base: position 475,128 of record JZKD02S1672933.1, on the reverse strand, counting down.
ACTATCTCTAAATCCATATACTTTGGGCGTGCCTCTAAGTCTTACAAACACCGGATTGACAATCATTTGCACTCTAATTTACTTGGGTAGATTGGAGCTCAACACTCTCCTCAATCGATATGCTGAGAATATACACAAGGTATGTTCTACAGGGATAATGCACGTGATCTGATGGCAATGATTTCTCAGTGAGATAATGGTCTAATAGGGATCCACGTGGGTGGATACGCCCACTCAAGTGGATAGACTCATGATTTTCTTCACAACGGTTTTCTCCACGCCATCAACAGCAGTCACACACACTCTAAGATAATCACTCACTTAGAAATTAATATTCTCACACACTAATCATATTCTACATTTACAACAGATTTGTCTCACATCTATCTCATCTTCCTTGGCCCTCCCATGAGGGAGTTAATCCAAGACAGACTCTGATACCAAATTAAAATTTGTGAGAGCTCACATTGCACAAATTACACACACAAAATAATATTCGTATTACATTACATTTCTGCACAATTACTGCTCAATTATATAGTTGGATTTAGATCCAACTTATTCTAAACATAGAGAGAGGGGTTGAGATAATCTCTCAACAACCTCCAACAAACTCAAACCAATTCTATTGTAAGCATTATTCCAACATGAATGAAGAAAATGGGAATCAGAAACAACCTGTGGGGGTCCCCAGGGGAATGGGGAGGGAAAAGGAAACGATTTGGTTTCGAATCTGATTGTCTCGCATTGACTACATCCTTTGGAAGCTTGTTTTTGTTTTCGAGTCCGGACTTCTCGTCCTGCTGCTCTCCTTTTTATTTGTTTGTTGTGGGTGTAATCTGTTGTAGCCAACCCTGCCAATTGGATTGGATTTCATAGGCATTTTTGTGTGTATTTAGATATTTTCTTTGTTAGTTCCGAAGATATGAACCATGGATCTGTGGGAATGGGGGAAGAACAATTTATTGTGGGGGCATGATGGGGTTTGCAATGTGTGAGTGGTTGCAGGATGTCGTCTATATGATAACAATTTATGTTAGGACGCCCAGCGATATCACAGGGCTATGTGAAAATGAGAGGTTTCAGTGGATTCCCCCATGGAAGTTGGGGAACAGAGCCACGCTATCTTTACAAACCTAAAATCCCTTGCTTTCTAGAGAGAGATCTACGAAGAAGACAGAGCTAAAGGATGTGAATCTGTGGATGCGCCAGTGTAGGAGGGAGACAAGGTGGCTAAGGATGGTACTCTGGCTATCTTGGTGGGAGTTGTGCAGAATCCTTGTTAAAAGTTATGGGAATTCGAATCTGCATTGATTGGAGGTCAAATCTGCACTGACAACAAAGGAGCAAAGATAAGTGTACAAGTGGATAGGTGATGTGGTAAGTGGTATTGGTTGACAGGTATTGAAGAGATAAGTGGACAAGTGGATAGGTGATTTGGTAAGTGGTATTGGTTGACAAGTATTGAAGGGATGGTATTGGTTGACAGGTTTTGGTTGTTAACAAGTTTCAAACAAAATCTTTTCCTATATACATGCCTTCGGCATAATTATCTGTAGTTAGGGTTTCTACAACATACCAAATTTGATTATGGGAATATTGGCATGAACAACCAAGAAAAAAACCTTAAAAAAAAACAATACAACCAATATAGAAGGTTCACACCCACTCTTATGCCATGTTGAGATTACAAACAAAAAGAGAGGATCAAATGGTACCAAAACACCAACTCAAAGACATGCACTAAAAGAGAAAAATTATCACTAAAGGTGCAATGGTGATAAACCAAAATTGTGCACTAAAGAGGTGCAATGGTGCTAAACCAAAATTGTGCTAAAAAGAGAAATATTCCCAAGCACGAGTCACTATAGATGACATGCACAAATTCACAAAAAAAAGGAGAAAATATGCCAATCATAAGAGATTGTCAAAGATGTAGTGTTTGTAGAATTAAAACACTTGTATTAGAGAGCATTAACTCAATGATCAAAAAAGATGATTTATAAATGAGGTTTGAGTTGTGTATTTATATACAACTCAAATAAGGCTTCCTCCCAAAATGGGTTATGGGCTCACATAAGTAGGGTGCATTCCCCAAGAGAATTATTGAACATACATATCAAAGTTGACTAGGTTAATCTTAACCATAACCTAGTACTACAATAAATGATGGCCTTAGCCTTAATTAATCCTAACCATTTTCATTAGTGACACAATATCATATGGTTAGGACTACATGTGAAGATTACAATATTCTCAATAGATAGTGTTGTATTGGACAATAGTGGCCCAAGAGTTAGTGATTATATGTAGTCAATTGTTGTGATGTTTGAGAGAAAGATGGTACTAGAAGTGTGTTGAAACCTAGTACATTTTTTGTTGATTTATGAAGCATTTGGGGCAAGTATGCAAATGAACCATATTGTACATGTTCATGGAGATGTGGAAGATGACGTGTATGACTTGTAGAGGATTTCTAAGATGAATAATTAGTGGTTAGATGAGAAGTATAAACTATTTTATCAAGGTTGTCATAGGAATAAAAAGTTTGAAAAGAAATCATATGGGTTACAATTGGGAAGTACATAACAAGTGGTTTAAATTCTGGAGTATGAAAAAGAAAGAAAAGAAAGAGAAAGATCATTGTGGGAAATCAATATTTTCTTTATCAATCTTCTAAGTGAGATGATCACATTCGTATACCATGGAAGTCTAATACAAGAGCATCCCTGGCATACTGCAATCCTACGCAACCAAAAATATATGTTTCATTTCACTCCCTGATTCCTGTCTAAGTTTCCATTTGTTTATGTAGTTTATAGTTTCAATGTCTTCCTAGGCTAGAGTTTTACAGGATTCTGTTATTTGAATATTTTATTTTCTCCTAACATGTTGGCATGACGGAACAAGTTGATTGTTACATGTCAGCATACACTCTTGGCCAACATCGGTGTGCATGTTGTATTGCAACAATGGATGAGCAAAGATGTGTCGATGATGTTGTGGAAACTACCCCCATTGAAATCACTCATGTCCTCATAGACTATTTTAGTTATAACCATCTGCAATTGTTGCAATAATTATTCCATACTTTCTTTCCATGAAATATACTTCTTGGGTCGGGCACTTCTCCTCATTTCAAGGATGGTACCCAGGGTAAACCAAATTCTTCAAAGACTCAAGGTCTTGTCAACAAACTCGTGAAGTTCACAATATTCAACAATATCGACTCACTAATAGCTACCTGTCAAAATGTGGGATTTGAACCCAGCTGGGGAGGATAATAATTTTTCTTTTAACCACTTAGACAAACTCCCTTGACATTGTCATTCCATATAATTATATCAATAATTGCAATGTTTATTGTTGAGGGGGAGGTGTTGGCACTTAGTGTCTTGTTTTAGGGTGCTATTACACACTTTGACCACACACTTATAAGGTTTTACATCAATGTGGATTTCACACATCTAGGATCCTCCATTTTCTCAAAGTCAAAAAAACATATCCATCTTGTTTACCCGATCTAACAACTCCTCTGGATTGAGGCTCCCAGAATATGTGGAAACATCCATTATTGGTTTGTGACATCTTTCCATTATCCTTCCTTTTTTTCCTTCGGGATCCTTCCTTTTTTTCTCCAACCAAAATCCTCTACCTACCATAATGTTGGATCCAATACCACAAACGATGTAAACATCATGTGGCTATTACAAAAATCAAAATATACAACAAATTCACAACAAAAAATTATTAATAAGAAGCATACATTAATGATCAACAGACATCACATCATAACTCATCATGATTCCATTTCAAATCAATGTTACAATTAAACAGATAATGAAGGAGTATTCCCATACAACTAGTAACCCCAACCCTTCCTAACCTCCTTTTCTTTTTCAAAAACTATTTTCTTGAAATCTTTGTTGCTGAAAACTTTTCTTTTCAACCGGGTATTTAATAATTTCATGCTCTAGTTATTTTATATTACAACATTCAATTCCAACTTATTTAAGTCTAGTGAAGATACATCCTTATCACAATCTATGTTCATTGTGGTTCAAAACAACCAATCATTTATTATCTTCATGTCACTACTCTAATATTATCGTATCTTCATGCCACTACTTATTCCCATTTTTTCCAAGTGTACTAATGTACTTATTTACTCTCATTTTGGAAAGTGTGCACATGTAACTCAAACTAGGCATTTGAAACCAACTAATTTTCACTGTGAAATGTGTTCTTGTGTCATATCTCGATGAGTTTTGGCATTTTGAATATTTGTTTTTATTGAGATTCCTTATTTCTGTGTCACCCTTTCAAGAAACAAAGAAAAAGAATAAGAAGTAGACATGGCGATGGTAGACCGTAAATAAGCCACGGTGACATATGCAAATGGGGCTTAATGAAAGAAGTTAATAAAGCACCCAAATGATGTGAATGTGACGAATTAATAAACACGTACATCCAAGTGAATCTCCAATTCAATGCCTGAAAACCATTGTGTGTCCCCTTAACATCTTACTTAATTTTCCATGTTGGCATATTAACAATGTAAATAAATCTTTATGAAAATTGTAGCCTTATGTTTGCTTGTTAACTAAATCTAACTCTATGAGAGCAGAGGAGTACATCTAAAGTTGGTTCCATGACATCTGAATTAAAAGACGTCTAGAGCTTTGGCAATCCAAGAAGAACCAATGGCATAAGAAACTTTTTATAGTCATGTAATCCTAGCTGTGTCTTATTTTATTTTGGTGGTGGAAAGTTATGTAATTTTTGGTGGTGGGGAATGATTTTATGATATGATAATTTTTTCATTTGAGTGATTTTGTCGGAAAATGGAATATAAAGATACGAGATGTTGAAGATAAAGTAACAAGCATGAAAAGTGAACTTTGTCAATTGCAAATGTTCTTAACTTAGGAATCAGTTCTTTCTTTACACCCTTTTCTCAAAAGCCAAGGAAAATTGAAGATTGCACTAGTTGCCTTAAGCTCCACTTATTGTGCATATAGGAGGATACTTGATTATCATCAACATTTATTTTTTGTAACAAGAATTATTTCAAATATGTTGAATAAATGAATAATTCGATTTCCAATTTCATTGTTATCTCCATAAAAGTGATAAAATAGCAAATGGATTTTAGAAAATAAACTATTTGCAATAGAACCTTAATGATAACACCTTATCCAACAAACACAATTGGCAAAAGAATAAGCATTGTAAATAACAAGTACTAATAGACCCTTTATAATAGACATCGACCAACAAACATAAACAAATGGCAAAAGATTTTGCAAGACTACACATAAAAATACACAATAGAGTAGTTTTGCACTCATATGAAATCATAAAGGGTTGACCTTCTTACATTCCAATAGGAATCTCGAATTTTGTAGAGACATTTGAATGATTAAAAAACTATACAATTAACACTCCAAATTATGATTGCTAAACCAATATAGGAGGGAAGGTAATGTTGTGTTTGTTGATAAAATGTGTTGTCTCCTACAAGTGTATGTTGTGAACCCATAATGGACCTTGAAGATATGAAGTTTTACCTCGATCTAAAATACAACAAGATAGAAATGATGACCTAAACAAGCAAATAATGGTAACATATTCATGCACATTTAGGGTTGAAATTGCACATCAAGCACCACCAAAGAATCATGCTCAAGAGAACTAAATAAAATATAAATAAATTGTTTTTTTTTCATTGGAAAACCAAGATGTTCATATATTACTATCTGGGTATTCTATCATGATACATAAGTTTGAATATGTTTTGACACATTTTCAAAAGGTAATGTCATGTATTTACTCACATACACTACTCATCTTGCAACAACGACATGTCAAGTTCCCTCTTCACCTTCTATGGGTTCTCCCCCCACCTACATGTTGGAAATATTGTTATCATTGATGTCAAAGACAGGGGGAGCCTACATATATCCAATATAAATATTACAAGCTTAGATAAGTCCAAGATAAATATTGCAAGATGGAGATTGTTGAAAGTATTATTTTTAGATTTTGATGATCAGTGTGGATACCCTATATTTTAAGGAATCCCTACATACATAGCTCAAATGGAAGAAAATTTTATATGGTTGGAAAGCTTATTCCAATACCTTTCCAATGGTATATGGTATTCCCTCTAACTCCCTAGGAATGAGAACATATGAATTTTTTTGTCTGACAACCCAACCAAAAAATTGAGGTCGGCTCAACGAGTCTTTATAGGTCGGCCCTGAAAGAGGGACAAAATTACTATAAATACATGATAGATGTGCACATTTGTAGTGAAATCAAGCAAGATATCAATTCTAAGGTGCGCTAAAGGAGATGGGGTGTCTTTTTTTGATCCGGATTTTATGAGCAGAACGAAATGAATACAGATTATTAATAGGTGCTTAACACAAAATAACAGAGATACAGTAAAACTGGTTTTCTATTCAATAACAAAATAAGCTGAAACTGTAAAATGTAGCGGAAACAAGCTTGTTGGAATGGTGGCGGCTTATCTCTGAGAAGAGATGTGACAGCAGCACGCATTCGCAAGAAGCCAGTTACAATGAGGCTTTGAAGGCCTTTTTACAATAAGCAGGAATGCCAAAAACCCTAGACATCCAAAAACCTAACCCTAGGAGATGAAGCGCCAAAATTCATGTGGACCCCGTTTGGGTAAGCTAGTACATCAACTTCCCGGGGTCGTAACTTTTGCATACGATCTTTGTTTTAGGCGTGTGATAACCTGTTGGAAAGGTATTGTCGAGGAGATTCATTTTGGGGGCTCAATGTTGCCTTTGGCTATCATTGAGGAGATCGATACCGAAAAACCTTCATTTAGGCCCTCAAAATGGCCCCGGAAGTAAAAACTGCTAAAAATAGTAAATTGCCAAAAATGTCAGAAAGTTGTTTTGAGCCAGTTGGAAAAGGTGGGTGGCCATCGATATCCATATGGATCAATCCTCCCTCCTTAGAAAGCAATGGTCTCCATTGCGTTGAGGTCCCCCATTAGATGAGGAAATTTCTGCTAAATTTGGCCTCGGGTGAGCCACTTGCTTTGGTGCAGGAGCTACCCTGCTTTGACGACTCCATTAAGATGGATCATTTGTTACTAAGTGCCTTTGATCTGTCTGTCCATAATCTAATCATTAGATGCCTGTTGTATGCAGTCGGGGTTGAGCTCTGTTGGTGTTAGTTGTTCTGCTACTTCTGAGGTGTCCAATAATGGTGGGAAATAAGGGTGAAGGAGATCCACGTTGAACATTGGGTGCAGGCCAAGGAAAGGAGGAATGTTGAGCTCAAAAGCATTATCCCCCACGGCCTTGGTGAGAGTGTACGGTCCATAACAGAGTGGTCGAAGCTTTCGATGGGGTCCTGTAAGGCGTTCTTTCTGCAAGTGCAACCAAACTTTGTCGCCCACCTGAAACTTATGCGGCACTCGATGTTGATCATGGCGTTGTTTGTACTTGTCATTGGACTTTTGTAGGATATCCTGAACCTGTTGGTGGATGTGCTGGATCAGCTCAATGAACCTAGTGGCTTTGTCAACTTCAGTTGGAGCAGGAGATGAGTCAACCGAGGTGACTGCAAGGGGAAGTGCAACATCTATGGGACCCAATGGTTGGAATCCCAACCCCACTTGAAAGGGATTGTGGTTGGTTGAGCTATGCAAGGCTCGGTTGCAGCTATGTTGGACATAGGGAAGGCTCTCATCCCATGTGTGAGGGTTCTTTGAATTGTACGTGCGAAGGATATGCACAATCATTTGATTTACAACTTCGGTTTGGCCATCTGTCTGGGGGTGGAAGGCCATGGATTTGGTGAGCTTGGTGTCCAGTAGTGACCAGAGGCTCAACCAAAATGTGATGAGAAATCGACTCTCCTGATCTGATACAATCGTTTGTGGGATTCCAAATGTACCCAAACTCATTCAAAGAAGAGCTTGGCAGTGGCCTCTGCTGTGATGCTCTTCTTGCAGGCAACCAGAATCGCCATCTTAGAAAAGTGATCAACAACCACAAAAACACAGTCATTTCCCTGCTTGGTGGATGGGAGGCTCGACATGTAGTCCATTGAGATGGATTCCCATGGCCTGTCAGGAGTAGGAAGAGGGGTGTACAGGCCTTGTTTCTTAGTGGTCGGTTTGGCAATAGCGCAGGCAGTGCAGGACCTGATATACTTGCCGACCTCCTGTCGAAGTTTCGGCCAGTAGAAATGTTTCTGTAGCATCGCCATTGTCTTTTCAATGCCAAAGTGTCCTGCCACTCGACTGTAGTGGGCTTCCCAAATTAGCTTCGCTCGCTCACTTGATGGAACACAGATATGGCCCAGATGACACAACAACCCATCCTGAAGATGGAAATTATCGACAACTGCATTTGCGCCCAACATTTGGTAGGTGGTGGCGAAGTCAGGGTCTATCTCATAGAGTTGGGGCCATCCAGATGTCTCATGGATGCAAGAGTCTAGCACCATGGTGAGTGCCGCGACTGGCGGTCTGTTGAGGCAATCAGCGATGCAATTGGTGCTTCCTGTTTTATACTTGATGTTGAGGTGGAATTGTTTCAAGTATGTGGACCACTTTTGATGGCGGTCATTCTGTAGTTTTCCCTGTGTCTGCATGAACTGCAGTGGCTTATGATCGGTGTGGATGAATGACTCCTTCCCAAGAATGTAATGTCTCCACTGGTGACATGCTTGCACAATGGAGTACATTTCTTTGTCGTAAGTAGGGTACTTACGGGCAGTATCGGACAGTGTCTCACTATGATAGGCCACGGGGTGGCCATGCTGAGTGAGAACAGTGCCCATAGCATAGTCTGGAGTATCTGTCTCGATCTCAAAGGGATGTTGTAGGTCTGGTAGTGAAAGTACTGGGGCTGAGCACAAGCACTGCTTCAAATCATTGAACGCTTGTTGTTGGGACCGGCCCCACACAAATTTCGCCTTACCACCACCCCTATTTATTTGGCTGAGGGCCCATGCAATATGGGAGAAACCCAACACAAACCTGTGGTAGAAATTAGCAAGTCCCAAGAAGCTTTGAAGCTCAGTGAGTGTTGTTGGGACTGGCCAGTCACAGATGACTTGGATCTTGGCTGGATCCGCATGTACGCCATGTTGATCAATGATGTATCCCAGGTAATGGACCCTGTCCATGCCGAAGGAGCATTTTTCCAGGTTGGCGTATAGCTTGTGCTACCGCAGGGTGTGCAGAACCTGTTGAATACGTTGCAAGTGTTCAGCCCAAGTCTTGTTGTAAATTAGAATGTCATCCAGATACACCACTACAAAATTATTGGTGAATGGTCGCAGGATATCGTCCATCATCCTCGTGAAAGTGGTTGGAGCAATTGTCAAACCAAAAGGCATGACCAACCATTCAAAAAGTCCTTCCTTTGACTTGAAGGTGGTCTTCCATACATCTGTATGTTCTATCGAGACCTGGCGGTAGCCAGACTTCAGATCAATTTTACTAAAGTATTTGGACCCCGTGAGTTGATCAAGGAGGTCATCGATTCGGGGAATCGGGTACCGGTTTCTAATAGTTATTTTATTCAGAGCCCGGTAATCAATACAGAGTCGCTAGGTTCCATCTTTCTTCTGTACCAGCATGATTGGGCTCCCACAAGGTGATGAGCTGGGGCAGATGTGCCCCTTGTGGAGCAGTTCTTGGATCTGCCATTTGATCTCCTCATTCTCTAACAAAGAGCGACGATAGACTGACCCATTGGGCAGTGGTGCGTCGGGGGTCAGATCAATGGGGTGCTTGACCTGGCAGTGCAGAGGTACCCCTGAAGGTGAGGAGAAGATATCTGAGTATTCTTCCATGACCTTATCTACTTGCTTCTGCTGTGTGGAGAGGTCAGTCGCAGAGACCCTGGATGTGGCTGCGATCTTTCTCTTATTCTGAGAGCGAGTCACGAAGAAGACAAACTTCCTCATCTACGAGATGACCTTCCTTCATTGCTTAGCAGAGATCAAGGAAATATCACTAGGTGGGATTGCCTTGGGTATCCTGTACAAGTTCCTGTTCAAAGTAATAATAACACTATGAGGCCTAGAATCATATACAGCATGACGTTTCCATAAATAAGGTTGGCCCAAAAGAACATCACAAACTTCGAGAGGAGCAACATCCCACAATACCTCGTCTTTGAAGGGCTTGATGCCGTATGACAGTCGGCACTGTTGGCTGACACGAAGATCGCTTCCTTGGCGGAGCCATCCAATGGTGTATGGTTGTGGGTGCGGCATTGTTGGCAGGGCCAGCCGCTTGACGACCTCTGCTGAGATGAGGTTCTTCTGGCTACTGCTATCAACGATGAAGTGCAGCGGGGTGCCTTTTACCCACATCTGTGAATGGAAGAGGCACTCTCCTTCTTCTGGCTCGTCTGGTTCACCAGGCTGGATCTTGGTGGTAGAAACGGTGGCACTGGGTTCTGCGTCAATGATCTGTCTTCCCCTTTCTGGTTCTGTCTCGGAGTCAGAATCTGCATCTGATTCAGAGGCTTTCACTTCAGCGACCAGTGACTTCTTTGAGCAACAGTCAGCAGTGTTATGCCAAGGGCTCTTATGAAATTCGCACCACTTCTCGGTATCTTTCTTTGTCTTTCCAGTGTCCTTCTTTGCTTGCAGCTTGTACTAGTTGTCTTGATATTGTCCTTCTTTTCTCCGTCCTTTGTTCGGTGGGTTGGGGCCGCTCTTTCCTATCTTTTTTTTGTGAGGGGTTCACAGGCCCAAATTGCCGCGTCTTTTGTTTGAGCTTTTGCTCGATTTTGGCGGCATATTGGTAGGCCGCGCCCAAGGATGAGATGTCCAGAAATTCCATTTGGGTCTGGATGTATCTATGCAGAGCACCGCGATACTTGAGCACCATATGTCGCTCTGAATCTTTGATACCCAACTTGGTGCACAAGGTATGGAAGATATTTGTGAAATCTGGCACTGCTTGGTCTCTTTCTTGCCGCAGTGTGGTCCATTTGGTATATAGGTCGTCATAACTTCCGACAGGGTAGTATTGTTCCTTAATAGAATCCCTGAAGGATTCCCAGGTGGATGTGACTGAAAATAGTGACGTTTCCTCTGTTTCCTTTTGCTCACAGAAAGTTTCCCACCAATCTTTGACATGGGGAACATCTTTGAGGAGCGCAAAAGTAATATTTTCCCTATTCGAAAATTTATGAACAGAAAAATACCCTTCTAGTAGATTCAACCACGTGTCTACAGCATCTGCGTCTATATGACCTTCAAATATAGGGATATAAAAGTTTATTTATACCTTGAAGGGGGCGACGCCTCCGTTCGAAGAAGATGCGTCGCCTGTTGGTAGTCGCCAAAGGATTTGCGCGAAACTATCCATCATCTCATTCCTCTGTTGCGTGAGGGCTTCCTCAATCAACAGTTTGAAAGGATCTCATGTCCCATCATATTTCTTTTCTCCTGCCATGGGAGGTCGCTTGGTCATGTGAGAGCTTCTGCCCTCAAGAGAAACAAGCTCGAGACCCAACTCTTTGTACTCCGACCTCGTTGGGGACATGCATTAAGACAACAAGGAGCAGACCACTCTGATACCACTGATCTGGATTTTATGAGAAGAATGAAATGAATACAGATTATTAATAGGTGCTTAACACAAAATAACAGAGATACAGTAAAATTGGTTTTCTATTCAATAACGAAATAAGCTGAAACTGTAAAATGCAGCGGAAACAAGCTTGTTGGAATGGTGGCGGCTTATCTCTGAGAAGAGATGTGATGACAGCGCGCATTCACAAGAAGCCAGTTACAATGAGGCTCTGAAGGCCTTTTTACAATAAGCAGGAATGCCAAAAACCCTAGAAATCCAAAAACCTAACCCTAGGAGATGAAGCACCAAAAGTCATGTGGGCCCCGTTTGGGTAAGCTAGTACATCAACTTCCCGGGGTCGTAGCTTTTGCATACGATCTTCGTTTTAGGTGTGTGATAGCCCGTTGGAAAGGTATCATCGAGAAGATTCATTTTGGGGGATCAATCATGCCTTTGGCTATCATTGAGGAGATCGATACCAAAAAACCTTCATTTAGGCCCTCAAAATGGCCCCGGAAGTAAAAACTGCTAAAAATAGTAAATTGCCAAAAATGTCAGAAAGTTGTTTTGAGCCAGTTGGAAAAGGTGGGTGGCCATCAATATCCATCTGGATCATTTTTGGATCTAAAGGTGTGCAAGATAATTCTAAGGGATTTTCTTGAGGTCCTTCTTGTTCTTGAGGTGCTCTATGAAGGATTGAAGGTCTATGATGCATTTGTGTGCACTTTTTTTAGGTTTCGATGTTGTCGTTAGTGGATGTTACCATCATTGGATGTTGTCATCAGTGATTATATTATGTGAATGATGTTATGAGGCTCACTAGTGTTATATTTTGACCACACCTCAGGTATCCCTAACCATTTAGTACAGTGGAAAATCAAAACTAGCAATTATATCATACACATGTACACAAGAATCTTAAGCCCAAAATTATGTTCTTAAGCCCGAAACCAATGGGCTCTCATACCGGGGACAATGGCCCAATTCTCACACAAAGAATATGTCAAGAAACACTTACAAACATTGTTGAAACCCTCCTTGGTTTCTATGCCAATTGTTGATGTACTGAGACTAAGGATTAGGGCATCCCTTACCCCCTCAAACATTCATCTTCCTCTACAACTTAACACCAGCCTATGGGACCTTTACACATGCCCTTATCTCTGATGTTTTTCTGGTTGTGACAGCCCTGGATGGTTGTCCCAAAGTTGTTGTTACAACTCCTTTTCTTTTATTTGTAACAACCTTTTAGGGCTGTCCAACTTCCCTCTAATCAACCCTCTTTCTTTGTTATTCCAGCCCTTAACACGATAGTCCTAAAACCATGTTGAATTATCCCTACAGGACTTCCCCCAAGTTGTTTTTATAGCCTTCACAGAACTATCCTCAACCTATCCTTCACATTATGCAAAAGGACGCTACAGGGAGGCTTACACAGTCCACTTACACATGCGGCCAAGAAACCAAGGCGATGAACTTCTCTACCACCCACAACTCTGTGGTATGAGGTTTTGTGGTTGTGGGATAAATCACTAGGCATGCGGCCTCTCCAAACAATCCCTACAGAGGGTTGTGGTCTTATCCATAGGCTGCAGCTTGTGTGGCAGTCACTACAAGGGTCTCAGCCCCCCTTCTTCCTTTCTTTTTACTGCTACACTTGGTCTACAAGTAACCTGGGTCAGGACTGAGGTGTGGTCCTACCTGGGCCCTTCTTTCTGCACTAACTCAGATAGAAAACAACCCAAAAACATGCCCATGTACTTGGACTGAGTTTTGGCCCCTCCTCTCCTATTGTAGCACAGAAAATAAAAATAAAATCAGAACTGAGGAAAACTACCTCTCCTCTCCTCAAATTGAATGGATAAGATCACCATTTGTCACAACACTTATCACTCCATTGAACTTTCCCAAAACAAGAATAAGACAACATAACTAAGGCCTTTCAGCCTCCTCCATGGCTAGACTGAGGTCACCAAACAATTGCACTGAAATCACCAATATTCCTCACAATGTCTTCACAAGAATGAAATGTCACAATCGCCTCTCTCCTTTATATACAATTCTAATGGGTGAGTTTGAGGCCCCTTTACAAACTCAACAATTAATTAGAGTATTTTAATCACTTGTGTGGGTGTGAATCCAAAACACAAGCCCACGAGGCCCATCACCAAGGCCATGAAGCCCCCACTCAAATCCAAGGGGGTTTTCACCAAACCAAAAGTGTGATGTGGTGCCCACGATGATTCCCACATGCTCAGCACCTGGGGTCATGTGAGAATACCTGCAAGAAGCTACAAAACATCAACACTCCCTCTTAGCGAGGGAGGTATTCTCACCACACTCCACAATCACCTAGAAGTAGGTTTGTCTCCCAACTTGGGAGTAGCTCTATCTCTTGCACTGGATCCACTGCCATATTTTCTCTCCAATCCACCTGATTGGTTGCTCCATCTGTCATTGAGGCAAGTCTTATTGTCTAGCATGATCCCTCCCTAGAAGACACCTTGCTCCTAGAAGCCTCTCACTCATGAGCATCCTTCCTGGCCATCTCAACCCATGACACCCTATTGACAGTCTTGGAAGATTTCAATAGGGTGTCATGGGTTGAGATGGCCAGGGAGGTTCTCACCAGACATATCTCAAGCCTCTCCCATATGGACCTGAAGCTTGGCTCCCTCTTAATGGTCGAATCTCCCTCTAACCCTGTTGACACCCTCTGAAGTCGGACTCCCTTTGAAACTCTCGACTCCCTTTGAAGTCGAACTCCCTCTAAATCCACTGAATCCTTCTAATGTCGAGCTCCCTCTGAGTCTACACAACCTCCGGAGCTATATGCTCCCTATCCATTTATCATTATGCTACTGCAGGTCGTTGTTTGCATAGGTTAGATCTTCTATCTATACACATTGCTCTCTCTAACTCCAAGACCATTGTTGTGTATGAGCTAGATACTTGTCCATCCTGCAATAAAATTTGCATAGCCCTCCACCTCAATTGTTGAGGTTGAGAACACACTCTTGGCATCCATAGCACATTTTCCACTCGCAACACATCTCGTGACTCCATCTGGAATGACATTGTACCATAAACCCTTACTACATGCATGGTCCTCATACTAAGCTACACATACATACCTAAGTCAAACATTGTGAAGCTCTCGAACAAATCTTGTGCCCCTGTCAGGAGTTGATGGCTCCCATTGTATAAGAACAATGCAATCCTCCAAGTCATGATCATCTAATGAAATTCTTCCCAAGTCTATCATTCAGGTCACAAGACTATATGTTTCTACACACACGTTGTAATTGAACATGTGTCCTCTCTTTGAACAATCCAAGTTAGGGATGAACACTTAGTTTAGTCCACTCTAGACCTCCGCAAATCATCTCTGCAAGTGTCTTCATCCTCCCGGGTCAAATACCCCATACACTGTTGCACCTCAAACCTATGTCAATTGTGCAACCCTCTAGCTCGATGAAAACTCTATCTCGTCAACTCGTCATCCACATGAAGTTATCTCATCTATGTCAAAGCCCTTGAGTTGCACCCATCGCAACTCACTATGAAAAGTCACTGGAATTTCATCCAGACGGTTGGGAACTTGCCACACAACATAATGTTGTGATCTAGGCTCTCCTCTAATCAACCAAAATTCCCATCATGCCACACCACCGAGTTGGAATAGTCCACAACTCTTCATATGAATGATATGCTCCATGTCTCAACCCAAATACCATCTAACCTATTGCTACCTGCAACAGTCACTACAACTCCCTCTTAGAGATGGCTCCTAAACATTGCTACAACTCCCTCTCAAACTTGTCACCTGTGTAAATAACTCAGATCCAACAGCCCTTCTCAGAACCTCAAGCTCCGATACCATGTTAGATTCTAACCGCACCTTAGGTCTAGTCTATGTCTTCGACAGTTATACACAAACTTTATTATTTGAACTATAATCATAAACACATTGATATGCCTAACCATTTAGCACGGCGGAAAATCAAAACTAGCAATTAGATCATACACATGTACACAAGAATCTTAAGCCCAAAATTATGTTCTTAAACCTAGAACCAATGGGTTCCCATACTAGGGACATTGACCCAATTCTTACACAAATATTATGTCGAGAAACACTTACAAACATTATTGAAACCCTCTTTGGTTTTCATGCCAATTGTTGATGTCCTAAGCCTGAGGATTAGGGCATCCTTTGCCCCCTCAAACCCTCCTCTTCCTCTTCAACTTAACACCAGCCTATGAGGCCTTTACACAGGCCCTTATCTCTAACATTGTTCTGGTTGTGAAAGCCCTCAATGGTTGTCCCAAAGTTGTTGTTGTTAAGCTCCTCTTCTTTGATTTGTAACATCCTTCTACGGTTTTCCAACATCCCTCTAATCAACCCTCTTTGTATGTTATTCCAACCATCAACACTTGTCCAAAGACAGTCATAAAACCCTGTTGAATCAGCCATATAGGACTTCCCCCAAGTTGTTGTATCCTTCACAGGACTATCTTGAACCTTTCCTTCATGTTATCCAAAAAGATGCTAAAGGGAGGCTTACACAATCCCCTTACTCCTACGGCCAGGAGACCAAGGCTAAGACCTTCTCTACCACCCACAACTATGTGGTCTAAGGTTATGTGGCTTTGGGATAAATAAATAGGCATGCGGCATCTCCAAACAATCCCTACATAGAGCATCGAGCTTATCCACAGGCTGCAGCATGTGTGGCAGTCACTACAGGGGTCTCATCCCCCCTTCTTCATTTCTTTGTGTTGCTACACTTGGTCTAGAAATAACCTAGGTCGGGACTGAGATGCAATCCTACCTAGGCCCTTCTTACTGCAATAACTCCTACAGAAAAAATAAAAAAAAAAAAAAAAAAACAAAACAAAACAAAACAAAAAAAACAAAAAAAAACAAAAAAACAAAACAAAACAAAACATGCTCTTGTACTTGGACTGAGGTTCGACCCCTCCTCTCCAGTTGTAGCACAGAAAACACAAACAAAACTAGAACTGAGGCAAACTACCTCTCCTCTCCTCTCCTCAAATTGAATGGATAAGGTCACCACTTTTCACAACACTTATCACTCCACTGAACTTTCCCAAAACAAGAATAAGACAACATAACTAAGGCCTTTCATACTCCTCCATGGATAGACTGAGGTCACCAAATAGTTGGACTAAAATCACCAAGATTCCTCATAATGTCTTCATAAGAATGAAATGTCACAATGACCTCTCTCATTTATATACAAGTCTAATATGTGAGTTTGAGGCCCCTTTACAAACGCAACAATTAATTAGAGTATTTAAATCACTTGTGTGGGTGTGAATCCCAAACACAAGCCCACAAGGCCCATCACCAAGCCCATGAATCCCCCACTCCAATCCAAGGGGGTTTTCACCAAACCAAAAGTATGATGTGGTGCCCAGGAAAATTCCCACATGCCCAACACCTAGGGTCATGTGAGAATACATGCACAAAGATACAAAACATCAAAACTACCTCTTAGTGAGGGAGGTTCTCACTAGACTCCACAATCACCTGGAAGTAGGCTTGCCTCCCAACCTGGGAGTAGCTATGTCTCCCGCACTGGATCCACTACTAGAGTTGCTCTCCAATCCTCCTGATTGGATTCTCCCTCTATCACTGAGGCAAGTCTTGCTATCTGGCATGATCCCTCCTCGGAAGACACCTTTCTCTTAGAATCCTCTCGCTCCCGGGCATCATGCCTGGCCATCTCAACCCATGACACCCTCTTAACAGTCTTGGAAGATGCCTCTCTCCCATATGGACCTGAAGGTTGGATCCCTCTTAATGGTTGACTCTCCCTCTAAGCCTCTTGACTCCCTCTGAAGTTGGACTCCTTTTGAATCTCCTAACCTCCTTTGAAGTCGAACTCCCTCTAAATCAATTGACTCCCTCTAAGGTCAAGCACCCTATGAATCTACATAACCTCTGGAGCTATCTGCTCCCTATCCATTGTCACTCTGCTACTGCAGGTCATGGTCTGCACAGTTTGTCTCTTCTTCCTATACACATTGCTCTCTCTAACTCCAAAATCATTGTTGTGTATGAGCTAGATACCTGTCCATCCAAAATAAAAGTTGCATATCCCTTCACCTCAATCGTTGAGGTTGAGAACATACTCCTGGCACCCATCGCACGTTTTCCAATCATAACACGTCTCCTAACTCCATATGGAACAACATTGTACCATATCCTTGTACTACATGCCTGGTCCTCATACCAATCTCCATGTACATACCTAAGTCACACATTGTGAAGCTCTCGGTCAAATCATCTTCCCCTATCATGATCTAGTGGCTCCCATTGTATAAGAACCATGCAATCCTCCAAGGAAAGCATCTTGCTTACCCAAGTCATGATCATCTAGTGAACTTCTGCCCAAGTCCATCATCCAAGTCACAAGACTCTTTGTGTCTACGCAGACGTTGCAACTGAACCTGTGTCCTCTCTCTAAACAGTCCAAGCTCCAGGTGAACACTTAGTCTAGTCCACTCTAGAGCTCTTCAACGCATCTTTGCAAGTGTCCTCATCCTCCTGTTTCAAATACCCCATACATCATTGCACCTCGAACCTATGTCAAGTGTGCAACCCTCTAGCTCGATGAAGACTCTATCTCATCAACCTGTCGTCCACATGAAGTTATCTCGTATGTGCCAAAGCACTTGAGTTGCACCCATCGCAACTCACTATGAAAATTCACTGGAAGTCCATCCACGAGGTAGGAAACCTGCCACACAACATATTGTTGTAATATCGGCTCTTCGTCAATCAACCAAAACTTCCATCCTACCACACCACCGAGTTTCAATAGTCCACAACTCCTCATATGAACGGTTTGCTCCATGTCTCAACCCATAGACCATCTAATGTATTGCTACCTGCAAAATTCACTACAACTCCCTCTTAGAGATGGTTCATCAACATTGTTATAACTCCCTCTTAGAGATGTCACCTGTGTAAATAACTCAGATCCAACTACCCTTCTCAGAACCTCAATCTTTGATACCATGTTAGATGTTGACTGCACCTCAGGTCTGGTCTATGTCTTCGACAGTTATACACAAATCTAACTATTTGAACTATAAGCATAAACACATTAAGATGCCTAACCATTTAGCACGGCAGAAAATCAAAACTAGCAATTAGATCATACACATGAATCTTAAGCCCAAAATTATGTTCTTAAACCCATAACCAATGGGCTCCCATACCAAGGACAATGGCCCAATTCTTACACAAAGAATATGTCGAGAAACACTTACAAACAATGTTGAAACCCTCTTTGGTTTTTGTGCCAATTGTTTTTTTCCTGAGTCTGAGGATTAGGGCATCCCTTGCCCCCTCAAACCCTCCTCTTCCTCTGCAACTTAACACCAGCCTATGGGGTCTTTACACGGGCCCTTATCTCTGTTGTTGTTCTAGTTATGACATCCCTCATTGGTTGTCCCAAAGTTATTGTTGTTACAACTCCTTTTCTCTGATTTGTAACAGCCTTCTAGGGTTGTCCAACAACCCTCTAATCAGCCCTCTTTCTTTGTTGTTCCAACCCTTAACAATTGTTCAAAGAAAGTGCTAAAACATTGTTGAATTATCCCTACAGGACTGCCCCCAAGTTGTTGCTCTAGCCTTCACAGGATTGTCCTCAACCTGTCCTTCAAGTTGTCCAAAAGGATGCTACAAGAAGGCTTACACAATCCCCTTACTCTTGCGGCCAGGCAACCAAGGTTACGACCTACCCACCCATAACTCTGTAGTCTGAGGTCCTGTGGATGTGGGCTAAATCACTAGCTACAACCTCTCCAAACAGTCCCTACACAGGGCCGCAGGATTATCGACAGGTTGTGGCCTGTGTGGCAGTCACTATAGGGGTCTCAGTGCTCCTTCTTCCTTTCTTGTTGTTGCTACACTTAGTCTACAAGTAACCTAGGTCGGGACTAAGGTGTGGCCCTACCTGGGCCCTTCTTTCTGCACTAACTCACACAGAAAACAACCCCAAAACATGCCCCTATACTTGGATCGAGGTTCAGCCCTTCCTCTCCAACTATAACATAGAAAACACAAACAAAATCAGAACTAAGGCAAACTACCTCTCCTCTCATGAAATTGCATGGCTAAGGTCACCACTTGTCACCACACTTATCACTCCATAGAACCTGCCCAAAACAAGAATAAGACAATAGAACTAAGGTCTTTTAGCCTCCTCCATGGTTCGACTGAGGTCACCAAACAGTTGGACTGAAATCACCAAGATGCCTCACAATGTCTTCATAAGAATGAAATGTCACAATGACCTCTCTCTTTTATACACAAGTCTAACAGATGAGTTTGAGGCCCCTTGCAAACTCAACAATTAATTAGAGTATTTTAATCACTTGTGTGGGTGTGAAGCCCCAACACAAGCCCACAAGGCCCATCACCAAGCCCATGAAACCCCCACTCAAATCCAATGGGGTTTTCACCAATATGAAAGTGATGTGGTGCCCACGACGATTTCCACATGCCCAACACCTAGGGTCATGCAATAATACCTACCTGGAGCTACAAAACATCAACAATTATGGCATGAAGGCTACATGTGACTAAGGTTTGAAGGATTGTCTATGGAATGAAGCATCCAGGTGAAGTTAGAAGTACTATGTGCATGAATATCTTGGATCGGTGTCTACACATATCTTGTTGAGTTGGTGTTCAGTTAAGGAGATAGGTGTATCCAATAGTTTGGTGCCTACAATCTTTGTAACAGTAGGTTGGTGCCTACAGACATTTATAAAGATAAGTTTTATGGTTTTCTCCCAATTGGGTTTCCATTTTAAGCTATGTGCATTGTGATTTGAGTTCATATGTGATTATTGTTTCTTAGCTAATGAATGATTGATAAATGGTTAAATAAAGTAAAAAGTATCGTATATTGATTCACCCCCCCATTCTCAGTATAAGCATAAGCTCAACACTACATAATGGAGATGTGTGGCAATTGCATTCTTATAAATTAATGTATAAGTTACTATTTAAAACAATGATACCTTAAACATGGTGAGCACTATCCAACCCTCATAAACCCCACAATAGGTCGTACTCCATCTCTGACACCATGATAAGTATGGGTGGAACTATAAAACACACTCTACATAATACTTGCCCCATCATGGTTTTGGTCAATCTGTATCAATCATCTCATGATTCCACGAGTTCTAGGAAGTCTGTGCAACCCAATCATGGGATTTCTAAGGGGTGGATAATGTTTGTCCCTTGACATCCATATTGTTGACCCTGTGCACCCCTAGACTCCCTCCTCTTGTCATGTGTATAGGGAAACATTGTAAACATTATGTGTTGATAACACTTCATCCTCCCACCATGTGTAATAGTGAGTTTGGTAAACATCATAACGCATGTAATAGTGAATTGGGTAAACATCATAAGTTATGTTAGCTTATCTAAACTGAATTTATAGGTTGTGGTGTCATTGTCACTTCCTATTTTAACATTGAGAATGTAAATGAATATATTCATGTTGTAAATAGTAATAAATTAAATTGACAACAATCTATAATTATGAGATGAGAAAAACTATACTCTAGTTGTCATCACCAAATATTCTATTGGTTGTATATAGGGCTAATTCTTGTATAAAATTCTCAAATAGGTTGGTGAGCGAGTTATTATAAGCTAGGAGGCTTATGTGTTGAATTAGGCCGGAGAGCCTAAATGCTAAAGGCCAGTGAGCATATTTTTGTATATGTCTCATCATTAATATAATACATCGTTGCATGTAGACCAACCACGATAAAAGAGTATGGGAGACTAAACTCCACTTGTTATGGAAAGGGGGATAAAAGTTAAGGATAAGGGGCTAAGCTAGGGAACTTAAGTCAAAAAAGAATATTATATTAATATTCCTTAAAGTATAAAGTATGGATAATTATTTTATCCTAAGTTCTAAGGATGGTGACAAGTGGGCCAAAGTGGTTCTCAACATGACAAGTGTCAAGTTGGGAACATGCATACATATAGTTTGGACTTAGTTCATTTTCTCATTCATTCCATCATTATTCACTCACTCATTCAGTTGTCCTCGATACCTTCTTGTACCTGTATCCATACTCGTACATGTACATGTACATGTATCTGTACTCATACATGTACTTGTATATGTACCAGTACCTGTACCTAGCTAGCTTAAACGTTGGACTGAAGAGACAAGTTGTCAGGCCCATGAGCAATTTTCTCTAGGTGAGAGAATTGTTGGGAATTGAATTCCTGGAGGTGCCAAACTGCAGTTACAGGGCTCTGAGACTTCTTGTATGGCTTGTTGTTGAAGCCCGGAAAGTAAGTGGAGCAGTCGAAGGATTGTTGAGCATAGAAGGGGCACACTTCCTGGGGTGGGATAGGCATGTGGGGAATGAGGGATTGTAGGCTGTTAGTTTGAGTTGGCACCTGTGACGGAGTTTTTCCTGTTGTCTAGGATACATCAGCATGGTTAGGAATCCCTTTACCCGGGTAGAGTTTAGTCCCAGCTCAGGGGTAACCCACTGCTGAGAGTAATGAACAACGTGGTCCAAGGCTGGGAGGTTCGTGGAAGGTCTGCATGCAGTTGGTGATATTTTTACTAAGATAAGTGTCAATTGTGTGTTAAATTATATACTGCATTATTATTTATGTATTTATTTTTATGGATTTTTCCTGTGTGTTGCATGTGTATTTTTATTTTTATTGTATGAATATGTGCATTTGCAGAATGTAATTGTCTATTTTAAGTTTTATATATAAAGTTCCGCAAGAGTTTTTGTGTGTACATGTTTTAATTTTGCATACAGTTCGAAAATTTTTATGTGGCATAACCCAGTTGGTTGTTGGGGATGTTAGAATATGGTTTGTATAAAATTCCCAACCCAATGAACTAATTTGATATGTGAAGCCATTTACATAGCCATGTTATTGACTTAGTAAATAGCCATGATATAGAAACTAATTAGCTCTTGAGAATTCAATCTGAAGACCATCAAGCAATTGTTGACAGAGATCACAGAATGCATTAAGCATTCGGGTATTTACTATAGGAGCCATCAGATTATTAGATTAAATTATTAATTGTTGGTATACTAATATTCTACAACTCTGCCCATGTCATGTAAATAATAATATATTAGTACATGTTTTGTTTTGTTTGGTTTGATGCAAAGAAAACAAGATTTTAGTTAGTATCTAATGCAAAAATAATGTTGTAATTTAATACATTAAATTCAATATGAATATGTTGGTAAATTTATATGTTAATTATTATTGAAAGCAAAAATAATATTTGTGTGAGACAAACTATTATCAAAAATCATGAAGTACATGATATTTTTATTTTGAAAGAAAAGTATTTTCCACACTTTTTCCTCCTTATAGATGGCAAAATCTCAAATCAATTTGTTATGGTTTCCCTTGCAAGGTTTCTATGTCTACTTAATAGTCTTTCATATAAATCAACAAACAAATAGTAAACAAACTAGAAAAGACAATTGCAAAAGCCCATTCCAGTTTTTATTGTAAGCATTTATCCTATTGAGCACTAAAGAAATCTCAAGAATGATACTCGAGGTTCCTGTGTCTAGTTGATAGCCTTTCATATAAATCAACAAATAAATAGTAAACACACTGGAAAAGACAATTGCAAAAGCTCATTCCAGTTTTTATTGTAAGCATTTATCCTATTGAGCACTAAAGAAATTTCAAGAATGATACTCGAGGTTCCTGTGTCTAGTTGATAGACTTTCATATAAATCAACAAACAAATAGTAAACAAACTAGAAAAATCATAATTGCAAAAACCAATTCTAGTTTTTATTTTGAGCATCTACCCTATCGAGTACCAGATAAATCCCAATAATGATATTGGTGTTGCTTTAGTAAATTTACATTTTTGTATTGTTGTATTGCTCAAATGAATAGACATTTCTAAGTCTTTGGAGTGATGCTTTAACTTTGCGATGCCACTTATCTTTTCTTGCCTGCCTCCAAAAAGGAAAAAAACAAATTTAAATAAGTTCATACTGGATGGACAGATAAATGGGAATAATTAAAACTGCGAAATGTGCATTTCTCCTCGATCTCCTACGTTGCCTCTCAGTGCCCATCTATCTGGTCCGGTCAAACAGACCTTCAATCCAATGTGCACTTCCGTTAGGGTTTCAACTTCCAGGAAAAAACTTTGAATTGGGAGGGTGATCCCACACCTATGGACCTTGCTATTTACCACATCGCAAGTAACCTCACATGTGAACCTTGCATATTCACGCAGCCTTTTAAGTACTTCCTATTGTTTGTTAATCAGTATCCACAATCTTTCTTGCAACTTACTTATGATACTCTTTAAATTCAAAATATGGTTTCAAAATATATTCAATACAATTGTTATGAATGCTTTTACAGTTTCCTAATATAATTTCCTCTAATATTTCATGCAAACGCTCCAAGGGCTTTGAATTAAGTACCCGCATTCACTCTTGCCAGTATTAAGTATTACTGTGTGTTATCTACAATCATCGTAGTATAGCCCTTGCAAACTCATATTGCAACACGGTCCTCACGAGTTTTCTATGATACAAGAGTACATGAATATCAATTCCATAGGTTTTGTTTCAGCATTTGGCAAATCATTTTAGATATGTTTGAATTAGTTAAGCACTGTCACTATAAAGCAACCCAAAGAGAAATGAAATAAGGCTAAACACATATTTTAAATACTAGCCAACATCCCAGCATTTATTTGATTCATAACATGGACTTGTTACCATTCATTGCAAGTGATTAGGTGCTATCATTGTCATTTAACTGCATAGTAGTGCCACGTTTCAAAAGGGATTTTACCACCAAACTTCAATTTCAAAGTGTATGTTTAAAATATCAGTGTCATGCTCTTGTGGTCTTAAATCATTACAATCTTTAATAGACATTTAATCTTGCTGTAAGAATATGGCACACTGAATCTTTATATTATGCGCTAATAGTTTCTGACAGCATAGGACTAATGTTGTATGCAGGTTTCATAGCCATTTTTTTGCACTCAACCCCCATTTAAGCCACTTAAGCTGTAGATTAGGGTGCCTCTGTAAAGCTTGCTTTTTAAAATATACTAATAAAGATGTTACACGTGTATGTCCTATTCTTAGCAAGCAAATTTAACAAAGAAAATTTTACGACACAAACCACAGGGATTAGCCATTAAATTTGGCAGCCCAATATAGTCGGTGTATCATATAATAATGCCTATTCTAATTAAGTTTGGCAACCCATTATAATCTCTCTCATATAATAATGCCAATTCTAGCCCTCGAGCTGTTTTGTGAGACGAACAAAGTTCGCTCACATAAGAATAATCCAAAATATCTGGAATATAACAAAGTAATCCATATAGGACTGTAAACAATAAATGAATAATAAGATATAATATATAATATGGGATGATTACAATTGAGAACTGAGGGTCTGCTTATATACCCACGCAGGGGTGCCCTTTACCAATAGTCATGTCCTTTGAGACATGACCTTTCATTATTAATAATTATTATTTATTA
>JZKD02S1672933.1:389674-401142 GCA_000966675.3 Picea glauca | reverse complement strand
TGTATATCTATCTCTTGGAAGATAATGTGTTCCAAGAAGAACTATACCGATGGAAGAACAACAAGATAAGGATTGATATCATTAGATAATACATGAAAGAATGAAATACATCAAATAAATCATGTGGAAGATATTGCAAGATAAGTCGAATCAATCATGAATAGACTTAGAAGAAGCCAAGACAGAAAGAAGTCAGCAATCAAGAGGAAATTGGAGAAAGACTTATGATGTTTTTGTAGAAGACAATAAGACCGAACCGTGGACTCTGTCAGACAGAGAGAGCAAATTATATATTGCAGTAGACAACAAGGATGCAGACGGAAGCGTGGACTCTCCCAAATGGAGGGAGTCGATTATACATCACCAAAGAGAAGAGCATGCATGAAGCAAGGATTAGGAGGGAGCTAATCCTATGATCCATTGAAGATGATGAAGTATATATCCATGGTAGCAGCCATGAAAGGTAGTACGTGTTCAGTTCGACCTTAGAAGAAGACTTCTTCGAAGAGAAGCCTTAAAGTATCCCTGGTTGTCCATCCACATCCGTGATCCTATGATGAAAGAAATAAATGGAATCCTTCGGGCATGGAATCTATAAGAAACTCCATGGACCCAAGAGCTAAAGAAAAACATAAGAAAGAACATGAAGATTCCAAGAAAGAAGAGAAGCCTGAACAACGAGTCATTGTATTGAGAATCACAAGACTACCAGCCTAATATGAAAGCAATCGAGCATAAATGAAAGTTGTGATGAAGAACAGTATACTGAAGACTTATGAATGAAAGCATTGCAAGATCTAAAACTAGAGGTTCTCCTAGATGGAGGGAGAAGACTATGATGATTGCTCGTTCCGATAAACCAGACATACCTCTACATGAGTCATTATATCATCCATCGGTTGGAGTGCTACATCAAGATGAACGCAAAGATTGTTCTCCAGAGCAATTGAACAAAGATCATATGAAAAGCAACCTCAAGACCTTGAGGCATACCAGAAAGAGACCCTTGTATACAAATGGAAGAAGATAACTTGGTGAAGAACCTCCAATGCACAGCAGAAGCGTGGTGAAGATTCTCTATAACAGAGATATTGTATCAAGATGATTACTCAATAGATTAGATCTCATGATGACAGAAGAAGTGCCACATGGATATGTTCCAAGTGTTCCAACAATGATATACTTTATTGATCAGAGCTACATGAAGCCTTCAAAGAAGACCAGTACTCCAGAACGAAGTACATTTGAAATCAAGCATTACATTATCCGTGATGAAGTTCAAAAAGGAGAAAGAGGTTCTCCATTGCATATCTCCATAGATGAGCAAGATAAACAGACATCTTGGTAAAGCTTCTATCCAAGATGAGAGAGTTTGTGTACTCAAGCTAGAGCTAGGTCATGTAAGTGTGTGAAATGGTGTAGGGGAAGTGTTTGGGCAGAGGGTGTAGTGATAACAAGGAAATGTAGGTCTTGCCTGTGGGTGCCTTTGTAGAGGGCGAGCTGCACCTTATCATGGATGCCATTGTTTCCTAGCCCATTCAATGTCTTTTATTCTTAGTCTTATTGCTTTTTCTTTTCAAGGGAAAAGTTGGGGGTCACTGTCCTGGCGTGGTGACCAAAGGTGACAGCGTTACCCACAAGCACTTCCCAAAGGTGACAGCGTTTCCTATCACTTCTGGTCACCAAGCCAGGACAGTGTCCATCAACTCTTCCCTTGAAGCATAAGAGAAAAAAATAAAAAGCAATAAAAGGCATTGAATGGGCTAGGAAAGAATGGCATCTATGACAAAGTGCAGCTCACCCTCTACAGAGGCACCCACAGGCAAAATTTACATTTCCATGTTATCACTGCACCCCATACCCAAACACTTACCCCATGCCACCTCACACACACTTACATGACCTACAATGGCTCTCACCTGGGAAACACCCCAAACTTGAGGAGGATTAGCCCAATAGGACACCCTGAAACCTTCTCCAAACCTGACTTGTTAAACTGCATAACGTCTTTGAGCATTTGTCTAGGTAAAGGGGGGTTTGATGCACATGTTTGAGTAATTTGATTATTAGATGTGATTGACATTGCTATGACCCCTGTGACTTATGAACCCCTGGAGGGCGTACTTGTTGTTGTTGCAAGACTTTGCCCGGTGGACAGGTACATATGGAGGAATGATTAGTTTGGACCTCCATGGAGCTGAAATCCCAACAGATGAATGTTGTGACCCCAACCAAGGGCAGAGAGATTCCAAAGACTTGCACCAGGAAGAAAGAAGAACATTGCCCTTGAGACACTCTGGTAGACCTAGACCCAGGGGGATCTTGCCTTTCCACCTGGACATTGACCCTTGAGAGCCCATGACATCATCATTTTGACCCTAGTTGTCATCCAGAGCTTAGGTGTGCATTAATGAGGGCATTTGTGTGTTGGTTGGCACATGTGGCATCTTGCAGGGCCTTTGGAGACCAAACGTTTTGCATGCGGGGCTCAACATTCCACCCTAGGGGCTCAACGTCACCCTAGGAGGGCATGACGTCACCCTTGGAAATGATCTTAGGGTTTAATTAATTCAATTATGTAAAAATTGGATTTTTTATGTAACTGGGCCAGGTCGGCCTTTTTATGACCTAATTTTAATTAAAGGTCATTGAAACTGTATAAATAGAGAGAAATTACTCTCATTTTTGGAGGATCACTCATCACACAAGTACTGGGGTCTGAAATTTGCGCCCTTTTTGGGGGTTATTGGTTGACATTCTAGGCGCACTTTCTCTTCGAGGCTAAATTTTGCAACTTGGATCATTTCTTGGTGAAGTTACTTGGCATTCTAGGGTTTTATGGCTTCATTATTCTTAGTGAAGTAAGTAAATCTGCAATTCTTCATTTTATTTGAAGTGTTTATGGTAAATTTGCTTATTCATGTTAAAGATTATGAAATTACTTGCTTGACAAACCCTAGGAGTAAAGGACTTAATTTGCTACTTCTTTACTCTTCATTTGCTAGACCTCGTTAAGAAAATTTTATACTAGGTAAACTTCTAGAGCCCTAAATACTAGCACTTTAGAAATCATTATCTACTCAATTGTTGCTTCAAGTATCTTTCAATAGTCTAAGGAAGGGAGATTTTGCTAGAGCCTAAAATTGCTTAAATTTAGCAAATTCAACTTTAGGGTTTGGATGTTTGAGGCCTTCAAGGGCCAACACCTCTTCCATCCATCCTTTCTCCTTAGGCAAGTACAATCATTGTGTCATTTCTTCCAAGAGAAAACCATCATCTATAGACTCCATTACCCTATAAAGGCACTAGTCTACTCACTATAGTGATTGATTGATCAAAACAACTCTCAAACTATCTTCCTTGAAACATTTACTAACTTCTACTAACCTTAAACTAGACTAATTCATTACCTAACTTCTTGTTGTTGCAAAATATTGCTACAGCCATCTAACATCAGCAAATTTATTTCAAAAGTGACATTAAATGTTGGTTGAATATTGCCAATTTTGCTTGTGACAAGTGGTTATCATTGCCAACTTAAAGCTATATTTTCTTGTCTTTTTTAAGCATTTTCAAGGCACAATTATTGTGGTTGTTACAAAACATTCATTGCTGTTGTAAATAATTACATTCTTGTAGTTTTATATCAGCTTACTTATTTTTCAGAGGTTCATGGACTTATGAAGCACTAACATCATTTGGTACTTGAAAGTTGCCACTTTTTCTATTTGATTTCTTGTTCTTGGCAGGTACACCTTATTTACCTTTTGCTTCATCTCTATAAGACACGAAAAACCTTTGACTTGAGTGACCAGTGAGAGGCGGGGACTCTCTTGCATCTTTTGCCTTAGTCATCAGCCCTTTAGGTGGGGGCGTCTCCCTTGGAGTATTCTTGGTATACTCCTAAATAGAAAGGGATTTCCTATTAAGCTAACAGTGATAGGTCACTCCCTGTTACGTAAATCTTGCACCCACTTGCCTTGGGCTTTGGGCAAGTACAGATTGTGCGATAACAGGCCCCTAGTAATTGTAAAGTGCTTTTAGCCACTTCTCAAAAAAGTTGGCTCCTAGTAATTGTAAAATGGTTTTAGCCACTTCCAGGAGAAGTCGACTCCACAAAGTGAAGAAGCACAACCCTGGTGCCACCTCACAACTTGTATTTATATGTGAGGATGGTGTCTCATTTGAACACACACCACACTAGCTCTGCAGCTATGAAGAAGTGCGCAAGTCTTGGAGGAACTACTACTGCAGCTAAGTGTGACGTCAAGGAGGGTTCTTGGTCAATGTCTTGGTGTCTCTAGGTTAAGTAGTGCACTACTCTTCCTAGTGAAGGAGTAGAGGAGGATCTTCTGTTCCGTCTTTGGTCTATCTATATTGAGGAAATTTTTGTTGGGTTTTCTCCCCCATGAGGGTTTCCCAGGATAATATGTGTGTCGTTATTGTTTCTATGATTGCCTCTCTTTCAGTGATCTTATTTATGCAACTAATGTGCTAAATGATTATAATAATAAAGAAGAATTGTAACTGCTAGTTGTATAAGTAAAACTTCAACATGGTATCAAAGAAGGCCTGAAAGAGACCAACTCACAGTTTACAAGAAGTAACTAGCCTCGACGCACCCTCTTCAAAATCCAGTTTTCAGTATTGCAACTGCTGCAGAATTAGGGTTTCTGCATAAACCCTAAGTGTGACGTTTTCCCTGTTTAAGGAGGATGTTGGGGGAAGTAACCACATCTAGAAGTTCACCCTAGGAGGGCACATCTAGTCCCTAGATCAGAATTCTAAAATATGAAGTTTGAAAAATTAAGGTTTCATGATAAAACCCTAAGTTACAGTTGCAGTACCAGTTCCTTCATGCCAGTTCCTTCATTCCAGTTGCAATGCCAGCACCAGCTACAGTACCAGTTGCAATGAAAGTTTTTGTGAAGTGTTGAGACTAACTTTTATTGTCCTAGTGCACCTTGTTAAGGTTTAAGCTATTATTAGGTTTCTTTTCAATTTACTAGAAAACCATAGCATAGATAAGATCACTGAGAGAAACACAATCAAAAGATACACAACATTTAACCTGGGAAACCCTCATGGGGGAGAAAACCCAGCAAAAAATTCCTTAATATAGATAGCCAATACAATGCCAAGACAATAAACCAAACACTACAAAATATCCTCCACTGAGCAATGTGCCTCTCTCTTCCTTCTTCTCCCAATTGCAGCTACCAAACTTGTGCACTGAGTGAGCAAATGAGTGAGTGATCAAATAAGGCGTTGGCTTCCTTTATTTATACAAATTGGCAGGTGTTGGAAAGGTGTCTCTTCATTGGGAAGGGTCGACTTGTGTTCTTAATGGTTAGAACCACTTTAATTAGACTGGATGCCGACTTCTCAATTTGCATAATATATTTAGGGCTTGACCAATCCACAAAAGGGGATTTGGCCAATTACAATGCTCGACATGACCAATCCACAAAAGGGGATTAATCTAATGAATAATAACTCAATAATAAATAGAATACTCTTTGCAGTTACAATATTTCAACACCCCCCCTTAACAAGAGGGGTATTCTACAACAGCATCAAGAGAGAGAAAGGGAAACAACATCAACAACATCTGGAAAATCATCGAAAGTTTTTCTTATCATCAATATCATCGTCCACAGCAAGGAGCTGGGATGGCATCACCATCATCTGCATCAACATGGATTAGTATAACACTAATACATCATCATCATCAATAACAACACAAGGCTGATACAACATCAACAATAGCAGCATCACAGCACGAAGGTTGGAGCATCATCAACAACAACAGCATCACAGCACGAAGGCTGGAGCATCATCAACAACACCAACATCACAGCACGAAGGTTGGAGCATCATCAACATCAACACTACGCTGGAAATCTTCAGCACTAAGCTGGCATCTCAACAACATCAGCACGAAGCTTGAAATCTTCAACACGAGGCTGGCATCTCAAAAACATCAGCACGAGACTAGCATCTCAAGTTTCAATAACATCAACACGAAGCTGGAAATCATCAGCACTAGGGTGGCATCACAACAACATCAGCACGAAGCTGGAAATATTCAGCACTAGGCTGGAATCACAACAACATCAACACGAAGATGGAAATCTTCAGCACTAGGCTAGCATCACAACAACATGAGCACGAAGCTGGAAATCTTCAGCACTAGGCTGGCATCAACACTACTCCCCCTTTCGAGGGAGGTCCTTTAGAACTACACCAAGATTATCTCAAAAGTGCTCAAACTTTACACGAGATAGAGGCTTGATCAACACATCTGCAACCTGTTCATCCGTGCTAACATACTGGAGTTTATGGCTCCTCTCTGCACCATATCACGGATGTAATGATATCGGATCTTTATGTGTTTTGACTTGTCATGGAACACAGGATTCTTTGTCATCTTTATGCATCTCTGGTTATCACATAAGATCACGGTTGCTTCCATCTCCAGATCGAATAGACCTGTCAACAACTTCTGAAGCCATATGGCTTCACAACTGGCGAAACATGCAGCAATGTATTATGCTTTTGCCGTACTGAGAGTAGTGCTTGATTACTTCCTATTCTACCATGTACCATGAGATCATGGTTGACCCCATATTGAAACAACATCTTGAAGTGATCTTTCTGTCAGAGACACTTCCAGCCCAATCTGAATTGGTATAACCACTCACTCTGAAGTCATGATCTCCATTATAATTGAGACCACAATCTAATGTACCCTTAAGGTACCTCATCACATGTTTTGTAGCAACCAGGTGAACATGTCTGGGCTCTACCAGAAATTGACTCAAGGTGTTCACAGCAAAACAGATATCCGACCTAGTGTTCGTCAGATACATCAACGATCCAATGATCTGTCTGTACAGCGTAGCATCAATCAATTATGACGAAGTTTCAACCAGGAGCTTCAACTTTGTTTCCATGGGTGTATTCATGGATTTGCACTCCAACACATCAAATCTCTTCAGTGTTTCAACTGCATACTTCCCTTGATTAAGGAAGATCTTCTCTGGGCTCTGTCAGACCTCAAGACCTAAGAAATAGTGCATTAGGCCAAGGTCTTTCATCTCAAATTCTGCAGCGAGCTTCTTCTTACAATCAGTGATGAGTTTTTCTTCTCCAGTTAAGAATAAGTCATCCACATACATCAGCAATATAACAGGCTCATCATTCACAACCTTGAAGTAAAGATTAGAATCAACTTTACTCTTGGTAAATCCCAAGCTCGTCAAGAAACTGTCAATCCTTCCATACCAAGCTCGAGGAGCTTGCTTCAATCCATACAGAGCCTTCTTCAACTTGCAGACATGAGTCTTCATGTCTTCAACTTCAAACCCTTGAAGTTGTTCTATATACACTTCTTCTCCAATGACACCATTCAAGAAAGTTGTTTTCACGTCCATCTAGTGTAACTTCCACTTCATCTTGGTTGCAAGAGCTATGATGGTTCTGATTGAAGTGTATCTGGATACATGAGCAAACATCTCTTCATAGTCAATGCCTTCCTTTTGAGAAAAGCCACGAGCAACAAACCTTGCTTTATATTTCTCAATACTTCCATCACTAACATGTTTTATTTTGAAAAGCCATTTAGAAGATACCACATCCTTGCTCTTTGGTCTGGGAACTATTTCCCATACATCATTCTTTATAATGGATTCGTATTCTTCTGTCATGGCATCTGCCCATTCTTTCTTCTGAATGGCTTCTTCAAAGCAAGTACGCTCCTTCCCTAAGAGATCACACATCAAAGCCATATAACTGGAGAACGGCTTGGGTTTCTTGACTTGTCTCATGGTTCCTTCTGGGGCACCATTCTTCTCTCCATCTTGAATAAGTTCACTTGCCCAAGCTGGATTTCTCGTGTGGGAGATCGTCATCTGGGGAAGTTCTTGCGATTCTATTATGTCATGATCTTCTAGAATCTCCTCATCAGGGGAAATTATGACTTCCCTCACTGGTTCTGCAACTTTAGGAGCCACAGGTTCTTCTTCATATACTTCTTCAAGCTGACATCTTCTTGATTTCTTGAGTGTTGCATCTTCATCAAAGGTTACATCCCTGTTGATCTCAATATGATGGTAACCTGGTATATAAACTCTGGAGGCCTTGGAGACCTCACAGTATCCAACAAATATTCCCTTCTTTCCTGTAGGGTCCAGCATGGTTCTCTTCTCTTTCGGAATCTGTACAAATACTGGACAGACAAATATTTTGAGATGGTTTACTTCTGGCTTCTTTCCGGAGAACATCTCTTCGAGGTCTTAAACCCAAGTGCACTATGGGATAATATGTTATGTACATACATTGTTGCTCTTGCTTCTTCTGCCCATAAGTGCATTGAAAGATCTTGATCATGGATCATGGTCTTCACTGCTTCCATCATAGTTCTGTTATTTCTTTCTGCTACACCATTTTGTTGAGGATTGTAGGGAGTGGTGAGCTCTCTCTTGATCCCGGCATCTTTACAAAATTTTACAAACTCTTTTGAGTTGTATTCTCCTCCATTATCTGACCCGAGTATCTTGATCTTTCTTTCAAAGAGATTCTCTATCAAGGCTTTAAATTCCTTGAATTTACCGAACACTTCATCTTTTGATTTCAAAAAGTAAACCCAGGTTTTGCGAGAATATTCATCAATAAAAGACACATAGTATACATACCCACTGATGAAGGTTGATGGCATTGGGCCACATACATATGAGTGAATGAGCTCTAGGACTCCTATTGCTTTACTGTCTCTCTTCGGGAAAGGGTTCTTGATGTTCTTTCCTTGTGCACATCTGTTCCACACACCTTCATGGTCAACCTTGAATTCTGGTAGACCTGTGACTGCCTTGCTTACATATGGTAATGCTTTGGAGTTGATGTGAGCTAGTCTTCTATGCCAAAGTTCACATGGATTCTCAATGGAATGGGTCAAGGCTGCTTCTGAGTGACCCTTTAGCTTATACAAGCCACCTTCTTCTTTTCCAATAACAATTGCTTCTTCCATGGTTTTTCCTTTGGGCCACATAAGAACTTCTCCATCTATGAAGGCAAATCTAAAGCCTTTCTTCTCTAAAGCTGAGATAGAAAGTAAGTTCTTTGTCAAACCTGGTACATATAGTGCATCCTTCATATTCATTGGGGTCCCTGAATCAAGTTTGTAATTTGATTCTCCTTCTCCTTTGATAGGGTATTGATAATCATCTCCAATTGTAACTTTCTGGGGAAACTTCTTTTCTATAAGGCAAGAGAGAATGTCTCTTTGACCTGTCATGTGCTTGGAAGCACCACTGTCTATAAGCCAAGTGTCCTCACCAGGTGACATTGATCCTGAGAGGACAGAGATTAAGACATAGTCTTGAATCTGTTCTTTTATCATCTTTGTGGGTGGCTCTTCATCTTCAACTATATGGGCATGGTGCCTCTTGTTTCTCTTCTTGTATTCTTCTCATCTAGCTGGACAATTCTTAGCAATGTGTCCCATCTTGTCACAATGGTAACATTGGTAGGATGAAAATTTGAGAAATCTTTTTCTCTTCTTTGACCTTTCTGAAACTTCAGGAATCTCCTTGGAGGGTGAGATTCTTTACGTATGAATTTGTTTTGGGGTTGAGACTCCTTATGAGTTTCTTTCTGGAAGTAAGACCTCTTTCTTCCTCCTTTAGTATGAGTAGCTAGGGCTTAATCTTCATCTCTTGATGGTAATGCTTCTCGGTTAGCTACTCTTGCTTCTTCTTGAACACATTCTTCCCAAAGACTGTCAAAGTTTGATTTCTCCTTTCTAGCACAAATAGTTTGGATTAATGCATCCCATGGTCTTGTGAGACCATTAAGGGTTGTCATTATAAGTTCGTCTTCATCTAGATTATCACCAATTGCTTCTAGTTGTTCTTTGAATTGTGATATTCTAGAGATATATTCCTGAATTGTTTCTCCTTTCTGCATCCTTGTACTTTTGAGTTGAGTTCTTAGATTCATCTTCCGATTGATGTTTTTTCCTTCATACAATCTGGTTAGGGCATCAAACATTTCTTTTTGAGTCTTCCTTGAAGCCACTTGAGGAATCAAGTGATATTTAACAAAATCTGCAATGATTCTCTTGGCCCTAACTGTGTCATTTTGGTGTTTTTCTTTAGCTGCAGCATCGGTAGGTTCTGGTACATCTTCTTTAATGAATCTTGCTAGGTCATTCTCTTCAAGAATGAGTGCAATCCTATATTTCCAGGCACGAAAGTTTTCCACACCTTCTAGCTTGTCAACAAGCTTAGTGCTTGCAGACATCTTTACCTGGAGCTAGGAAAATGACCAAAAATTGAAAATACTCATAATTTAATTTTGAACTTACCAGGAGGTGCACTTGGCTGAGGCAAGTAGCTTGCTGCAGTTAGATTTTAGAAAATCCAAATTTTTCCCTTTCAAACTTGACCAGCGGAATTCTGGACTGGTACTTCTAGTATTGGTTCTGGTTTCCTGGTTTTCTGGTACCAATGGAAACTAGAGTTTCACTTTCCGGGAGTTTTATCCACTGAAAAAGTGCGTTGAAGGTGACAAAGAGTTCCCTAGGCTAGGGTGCACTTTTCTAGATGGTTTTTAG
The DNA here is from genome assembly GCA_000966675.3 of Picea glauca. NCBI lineage: Eukaryota > Viridiplantae > Streptophyta > Pinopsida > Pinales > Pinaceae > Picea > Picea glauca. Next base: position 390,527 of record JZKD02S1672933.1, on the reverse strand, counting down.
GCTAATATTCCTCTTCAACAAAAAGCCCTAATTTTCTTGTATGGCAACAATGACGTTTTTCTTTATCCAGTGAAAGATGCTCTCTTCAGTTTAGCTCTGATACCATGTTAAGGTTTAGGCCATTATTAGGTTTCTTTTCAATTTACTAGATAACCTGATTAGATCACTGAGAGAAACACAATCACAAGATACACAGCATTTCAGTTTAGCTCTGATACCATGTTAAGGTTTAGGCCATTATTAGGTTTCTTTTCAATTTACTAGATAACCTGATTAGATCACTGAGAGAAACACAATCACAAGATACACAGCATTTCAGTTTAGCTCTGATACCATGTTAAGGTTTAGGCCATTATTAGGTTTCTTTTCAATTTACTAGATAACCTGATTAGATCACTGAGAGAAACACAATCACAAGATACACAGCATTTATCTTGGGAAACCCTCATGGGGGAGAAAACCCAACAAAAACTTCCTTAATATAGATAGCCAAGACAATGCCAAGACAATAAACCAAACACTAGAGAATATCCTCCACTGAGTAATGCGCCTCTCTCTTCCTTCTTCTCCCAACTGCAACTACCAAACTTGCGGACTGAGTGAGCGAATGAGTCAGTGATCAAATGAGGTATTGGCTTCCTTTATTTATACAAACTGGCATGTGTTGGAAAGGTGTCTCTTCACTGGGCAGGGCCGACTTGTCATCTTAGTGGTTAAAACCACTTTAATTAGCCTGGAGGCCGACTTCTCAATTTGCATAATATATTTAGGCTTTGACCAATCCACAAAAGGGGATTTGGTCAATTACAATGCCCGACATGATCAATCCACAAAAGGGGATTGATCTAATGAA
>JZKD02S1672933.1:378959-389603 GCA_000966675.3 Picea glauca | reverse complement strand
ATCTGTTGAAGTTATCATACTAACCATTGGTCAAAATTAAAGTCAAAGTATTAGATTGATTAAAGTTGAGATTATAGAGTTTATTCCCTAACTCAGATTTCTGTCAAGATAGCATGTTGTCTTAGTACAGAGGACAGGTTGAAGAAAGCACTTGTCATCTTGAGTGAAGGAGACTCGGAAGAAAAGCAACACACTCATTCTTAAGGACAAGACTTCAGGTTCCAGGTTTGATTGATTAAATTAATAAGATCCAAATTTACACATATCAAGTTTGATAACTGCTAAACACTATAGGGGTGATAGTAATCTTTGAAAAGTTTTATTATTGAATACTTGGTAGCATGTGAGCACTATTGAGATAAATGCTTACTATAATCATTTACTAGATATAACTAACATCTCCTCTAGGAGAAACTTCTTGTTTTGTTTCCAGGTTACCATGCAGGAATGATTGATCACAAACACTAGAAGAGTGTTTCTCTCTTTCCTTATTATTGTATTTCTTACTTTTTACCCTTGTTTCATAAAGGTCACAAGTGATAGCTCTGAAGGAGCTACTGTGAAGATTGTTCTCGCTATTGTTTTTTATATTATTATAAAGAGTATTATCCTTGTCTATTGTTTCTCCCTTGTTCTTGTTTCGGGCAGGTCACAGGTGATAACCTTGAGGGAGCTATAATGATGGTTGTAGGAGGCAACACATTAGATGAGACATGGAGTAGACTATCCAAGTTGTATACATGACCTTATACATCCATGTACCGAAGAAGAAGACGAAGCTACTTTTGAGATACATAGTATCTCATATGGAGATTGATTGTAAGGACTAGAAGGCTCCAAAGATGACTGAACATTAGAATAGAACTTACAGTAGACTTGGTCAATGGATAATGAAGCCACCTTGACAGGAAGCAGAATTCGTTTGAAGTCTGACTCATCTTTTCATATTAATACTTGGTATTCAAAACCAAGTATATCCTACAGAGACTCTGAAGTTTTTCTAGACTCAAAAGAAATCAAGGCTCAAATGGAGCAAAAAAAGTTAGTAGAGCCAGAAGGGCCTACCCAGAACCATTGCAGTAACGAGGAAGAGACCAATGTGGTCCCGTGACACTTTGCAGGATGAAAAGCCATATAGCATTGGCAAACCATATCATGGGAGGCAAATGGCTCCATCAGTGGTGAGGCAGGCCCACCAAGTACCAGCTCAGAAGGAGCTAGAGTTCAGAGGGAGTCAACCCTCACGATCCAGTAAGGAGGAGCAGCCTCCCCAAGACCATTCATAGAGATGCATAAGCCTGATTTGTGTCTAAAGAATTCTCCCAACAAGATGGAGAAGACTATGATTAGAAAAGTATAGAACTAACATGATTCATTAAAAGAAGTCGACACGGTATGAGATTCAGAGGGAGCAAGTATGACAATCCCTGTATTTGAGATTGAGTTATCTCCAATGCCAGTTGGTGCAGTACATGAGTTAGGCCATGGAGACATGACTACAACAGATAGAGAAAGAAGAAGAGTTACTTTCAATATCAGTGATTGAGCCACTCTCAATCTCAGATGAAGTTGTTGTCGTGATAGAATAGAGGAGCTACTCTCAGAATTCAGCAGTTACAGTGAGAATGGAGCAATCATTCTCAGCTTTAGAGAGAGGAGTTGTAGGTGTTGAGTCCCAGTTCCAGAAGGAACAGTTGCAAAAAGAGTAGACGACATACTCTCAGACAGTGAGACAGATAGTGCTTTGCAGAAAGCATGTAGAGCCAGCACATGAGTATGCAGATTGAGTTGCAGTTGAGCAAGTGTACCAGGTTGGTACAATGTGATGTGAAAATTTGGTTTCGAAGTATAGGACAGGAAGACTCATGTCTGCAAGTTGAAGCAAGCTCCAAGAGCTTGGTATGGCAGGATTGATAGTTTTCTAATGAGCTTGGGCTTTACCAAGTGTAAAGTTGATCCCAACCTTTACTTCAAGATTGAGAATGATGGACCAGTCATATTGTTGCTATATGTGGATGACTTATTCTTGATAGATGAAGAAAAGCTCACGACCTAGGCCCAATGCACTATTTCATAGGTCTTGAAGTATGGCAGAGCCCATAAGAGATTTTCCTTATTCAAGGAAAGTATGTTGTGAAAATTCGAAAGAGATTCGACATGATGGGACTGTAAATTTATGTCCACTCCTATGGAAATGAATCTGAAGTTATTGGTAGATACTTCTCAGAAACAGTTGATGTTACTCTATACAGAAAGATGATTGATTCGTTGACATATCTGACGAATACCAGACCAGATATATGCTTTGTTGTGAACACCTTGAGTCAGTATCTGGTGGAGCCCAGACATGTTCACCTTGTAGCTGCAAAGCATGTGATGAGATACCTTAAGGGTACGATGGACTATGGCCTTTGTTATACTAGAGATTGTGACTTCAGATTGTATGGCTATACTGATTCAGATTGGGAGGGAAGTGCTTTAGACAGAAAAAGCACTTTAGGATGTTATTTCAGTTTGGGGTCAACCATGACTTTGTGGAAAAGCAGGAAGCAATCCAGTATTGCTCTCAATACGGCAGAAGTGGAGTACATTGCAGCATGCTCAGCCAGTTGTGAAGCCATATGGCTTCGAAAGTTGTTGACAGGTCTATTTGACCTAGAGATGGATGCTACCGTGATCTTTTGTGATAACCAGAGTTGCATAAAGATGACAGAGAACCCAGTGTTCCACGATCCGGTACCACTACATTCGTGACTTGGTACAGAAGAGAGTTGTGAAGCTCCAATATGTTGACACAGATAAGCAGGTTGCAGATATGTTGACTAAGCCTTTGTCTCGTGTGAAGTTTGAGTACTTTTGAGATAAGCTTGGTGTAGTCCGAAAGGACCTCCCTCAAAAGGGGGAGTGATGTTGATGATACTATGGTATCCTAACCAATAGTAAGTAGCTCAATTAGGATTTTATATCCTAGGGGACTGATCATCCCTGGGCAGATCTCGAAGGTCCGGTAAGGACGGTCTGTCAGAGTACTTGTGCATGTATATGCTAGCTGTGGTTAGTAGTTGTAGCTGAGTTAGGATTTTATATCCTAAGGAATCTTATGATTCCTGGGTAGATCCTGAAGGTCCGATAAGGACAGTCTATCAGAGTACCACGTGGTAGCTTGTTAGGATTTTATATCCTAGGGAATCTTACGATTCTTGGGCAGATCCCGAAGGTCCGGTAAAGACGATATGTCAAAGTACCACAAATCTTGTTGTTGATGCACTTGCCTCATTTTGTTGTCACATATAGATGTTGATATTCCAACTTCGTGTTGTTGATGATGTTATTCCAGCTTCATGTTGTTGATGATGTTGTTGTTCCAGCTCTGTGTTGTTGATGTTGTTGTTCCAGCTTTGTGTTGTTGATGTTGTTGTTCCAGCTCTGTGTTGTTGATGTTGTTGTTCCAGCTTCGTGTTATTGATGTTAATGTTCCAGCTTCATGTTGATGATGATGATGATGATGATGATGTTACTCCAGCTCTATGCTGCAGATGATGATGATGTTCAGTTTCTACTGATGTTGATGATAAGAAAAAACTTTCGATGACCTATAGATATGACACACAGTGTTCCAAATGTTGATGACGGTATCCCCTCCTCTTGATGATGTATTGAGTCCAGTCAGTTGTTAATGATGTTGTCAGTAGAATACCCTTCTTGTTAAGGGGGAGTATTGAAATATTGTAACTTCGAAGAATATTATACTTATATTTGAGTCATTATTGTATAGATCAAATCCCCTTTTGTGGATTGATCAAGTCGAGTCATGTATAAGATCAAATCCCCTTTTGTGGATTGGTCAACCTATATTTGTATGGTGGTATTTGTAAAGTCAACCCCTAGTAACTGTAAAGTGGTTTTAGCCACTTCTAGGAGAAGTCGGCTCCACCAAGTGAAGAGTCACAACCCTGGTGCCACCTCACAACTTGTATTTATATGTGAGGATGGTGTCTCATTTGAACACACACCAGACTAGCTCTGCAGCTATGAAGAAGTGTGCAAGTCTTGGAGGAACTGCTACTGCAGCTAAGTGTCACGTCAAAGAGGGTTCTTGGTCAATGTCTTGGTGTCTCTTGGTTAAGTAGTGCACTGCTCTTCCTAGTGAAGGAGTAGAGGAGGATCTTTGGTTCGGTCTTTGGTCTATCTATATTGAGAAAAATTTTGCTAGGTTTTCTCCCCCATGATAGTTTCCCAGGATAATCTGTGTCTCTATTGTTTATGTGATTGCCTCTCTTTCAGTGATCTTATTTATGCAGCTAATATGCTAAATGATTATAATAATAAAGAAGAACCGTAACTGCTAGTTGTATAAGTAAAACTTCAACACACGTGCGGCCTAACCGTACTGTTTTCCCCACACATGCGAGTTGTCCAATCTGATCACATGTGTGGCCTTTCTCTCTCCTTCTGTATGGCTGATTCTCCTCCTTCACTCACACGTGTGGCTTCTCTTGGCTGGGAAAATCAAAAGCCTTCCTTTGCTGAAATAGAAACAGAAAACAACAAGAACCCTAGGCCAGATTTGCCACAATTGTAGAATTTCCCTTGCTGAAATTTCCAAGCTCCTAGCACAAGTGCACTCTCGCTTATGCTAACTCCATAACGACACTAAGATTTGTCACAATCTCTCCTCTCCTTATATCGGAGTCTTATGAGTGAATTTAAGAACTCCTTCTAAACTCAACAATTAATTAGAATATTTTATCCCTCTTTGTGGGTGTGAAACCCCAACACAAACCCACAAAGCCCATGAGGCCTTAGCCTCATCCCAAGGGCATTTTCACTTAAACGAAAGAGTAATCTGGTGCCAACTGTTGATTTTTCAATAGGCTAGGTTAAGCATGAAGTTTATTCCATTTTATCATTTAAGCTTAACCATAAATGTTGCAGCAATCAAGATCACAAGAAGAAGCACCATGCACAAGAACACAAAATGTATCCTGGGAAACCCTCCTCGACAAGGGAAGAAAACCCAGCCAAATCCTTTGTTATATTCTTCAAGAGAAAGACCTTCACCTCCAAGAAAGACTTAGCACACAAGAGGGTGCTTAAACCCTAGAACTCTAGCACCCATGAGAGGTACAGACCTTTTGCCAAAGTGTACCTGCTGAAATTACCAAACTCACAAATATGATATGATTCCACAATGGGGAATCATCCCTTACTTATATTAGACTTGTCAAATCAACAAAGGCGTCTTATTGGCTCAACAAGGCCGACCTCTCTAAGTCACTTTATAATTATTATTATTATTATTATTATTATTAATATTAACAATATTAATTATCTTTTACATTTATTATCACATTAAGGTGGGGTTGACCTATACCCTTTACATAACAATTAAGGTTACAGGTAGGTCTGACTCTTGAACGACGTATAGCAAAGGATCTGATACACCCACTAGTGTTCATCCACTAGGGGCACATCCATAGCGATGTCATAGCTCTGACTCACTGCATTACACAGAAGAACCAGATCTACACACGTTCACCTGTGCTCATCCACAGGGACGTCCACTCTACAGATCTTCTTTCCCACTACCTCACACAGGAGAATCATCTGGAGTTTTCTCATCAACTCTGTTGCTTAGAGGAGGCTAACACATCATCTTCATTTATGTTCACATGACGATGCACCCAACACTTTGGGATTTCACAGGTTCACCTTGTGCTCAGCCACAAGCACATCCAACTCATCAGATCGCCTTTCCCACTGGATAATCATCTGGAGTTCTTCTCAACTCTCTGAATGGAGAGGTCATCTCTACATTCCTAGCTCTATCTCAGGCAGGAACCACATACCCTTCTTAGAGGCTTTCTCTCAGGTTTGTAAGCTGAGAGAGGCTTCACATAGCTGCAATGATCCACACCTCATAGGCTTGTAAGCTGGGGAATGTCTCACATAGCTGCATTCATCAACACCAACAAAGATTTCTGCATGACTGACATCATGGCCCCTAGTGGGAATGCCTCTCGATGCTACAAAAGCATCAACACCTATCTTCCATGCTTCAATTTTTATGAGTTTTATTTAAATTGGTTAGTCTCAGCTCCACACTTATCAGGTACCCACATTTTAAGAACAGCTTGAAACGTCCACATTGCCCATGATGCAGTAATAGCCCCATGGTCCCTATGATCCAAGGAATTATAAGACTCACCTCCAAACATATTGGGAGTTGTTAGGAGTATTCCCCATTAAGGAGACATCTAACAAATAGTGAAAGCCAATTGTTAGTTACCCCAGCCTTCCAAGTAGATATATAATACATTTATTAAGCTTTTAAGACCTAGAACTTTCTTGAAAATTCTCTTTATTTCTAAAAAAATAAAGAACTAGTAATAAAAGCATAAGATATGCATCAAACATCTTATTGTTGATCCCAGCACAGATATCTAATTTGTTGCTCAAGTTCAAAGATTTTTGGATTGTATATATGTACAAAAAATATGCATGTGCGTATATTTTCCTAGAACCAAAGTTTCTGTGTGGGGAGTTGCAACTAATCACAAGACATAAGCATCGTTGTATGGTTGAAATCTTACAACAACAAAGTGTATAACAGCAATTTGAAAACTTTGAAGAAATTATCATTAGAATGATTTCAAAATTGTGCATACGTTATAACCAACAGCAATCTTCAACTGCTTTGAGCATAGAATCAAAAACCAGATTTACAAGAAAAGGACATACTTTGCTTAATTAAAATCTGAGGATGTTTTTAAAGATCTTTCAAAAAAACAAAGTATGCTGCACCCTTAGATCCACTACTCACAATAAAACGCTCCCAGAAGTCTCCAAACAGAGGCCTATCAATGGCCTTCAATCTTTCCTTTGTTGCTGCATCCACACTTACATAGAGCTGCAAGTTTGCACTGCATGTCAGATATTAATGTCCATTGGCAAACATTTACAAGTAACTTTCATCCAAACCTTTTTGCTGTGCATGGAAATTTCATACCTGGGTTATAGGTTTCAATGATTTAATCGCCTCTGGAAATTGTGCATTTGTCACTAAAAAGGTAGAAATCCGCCTTCTATGCAATTCATCAATCAGTGTGTTGATCTCAGGGTACATGATAGGCTCACCCACAAGAGACAGAGCACAATGCCTGGGAGTCAGACCTTCAGTCAATCTTTCCTCCTTCACCCCTGCAGATAATATAACTATTTTATCTTCAGTCAAACCTAAAGAATGCAACATCACAGGCAGATAAAGCATTGCTATATTGCCGCGAATTGAAATATGTGCATTGTAAGTGATCAGGGCTAGAGTATGTGCAGTCAAAAACAATACTATTATTACAAGGAATTATAAGTTAAATGATACATTTGAAACATATTTTCAGCAATACAGATAGAAGTTTTGAATAGCAACTGTAGATCTAGATTGACCAAATAATTAGGATGGAAGATTTCCCTAAAGGTTCTTATATATGGAATAATATGCTGAAGCCCAAGTATACAGAGTCGATATGTTCTGACAATCACTGCAAAAGATTATTAGAAAAGTGTCAGGAGTGTTAATATGACTTCACATCCATGGAAGATTTCCCTAAAGGTTCCTATATATGGAATAGTATGCTGAAGCCCAAGTATAAAGTGTAGGGATGTTCTGACAATCACTACAAATGCTTAATAAAAATGGCAGGAGTGTTAGTATGACCTCACATCCAATTCATAATGCATCCTTGCCCAACTTAGCTTTGTGTCATCCATCTTACTTAAATATTCATACTAGCTTAACACCGACTTCTGTTATCACTTTATCTTCCTTCACCCTGCTAGGTACTGTTGGAGAAAAACCAAGAAACACAGTATCCACATATACCTAGTCCAAGTAGAATGGAATGAACTAGAAAACACTCCAAAATGATATTTTCAAAGTGAATACTCAAAAACTCATTCAAAAGAAAGTATGTAGCCCAATCACTGCACACCTACCTGGAACACCTTTCATTTGTTTTATCATCTTAGTATGTTGATCAATGGCACCTTCAACAATCTGTAAGGGATCATCCATTTTCCATCGCCAGCTCTTTCCTACAGGATTGGTGTGATGTCTCCAGCAAAATACACATTTATTGGCACAAGCCAAGCTAGGTGTTGCTTCCATGCACCTGTCCATTTATAACATTCAGAACTTGATTTCAAGTATTTGCACGGTAAAAATCCATACCAAATCAGTTCTCAAAATCATAAAATGTACTTCAGGGATGCATGCAAGACATAAGAAAATAGGTCTTTAGTAAATTACAAAGAAAAGAAACCATAGAACAAAGTGCATGGTGAATGTAACAGTCCCCTAAATGGCTACCAGCCTTTGAAACAAAAAAACCCATGCAAAAGTAGCACACAATCGATACCTGTGAGATCTCAAACATGAGGAAAAGTTCAAACAAAGTACAGTGGACTAATACAGAGATTCAAATATCTTTCTGATATAAGAAAACTCAGAGAGCACTGTCCTCAACGTTGCATCAGAGAAACAAAAATGCAAAAGTGCAGGAGCTTGTTAGGTATCTCATTTAACAATATAATATCATATACTATCATAAGCACATGTTGAGATTCACAAATAAAAGCAAGGAAGCAAATGGAACCAAAACAAAGCCAAATTCTTCAGAAGCTCAATCACAAGTGTGCTAGAGAGAGATAACCCCAATACACTATAGAGAGAAAATAATGGCCAAGTACTAGTGCGCTACACAAGAAATGCCCTTAGGCATAATATACTTTATAAGAGAGATATAGAAGATCAAAAGATGAGATAATACAAATGAGAGCATGAGTTGAGTATTTATACACAACTCAGGTGGCGCGTCCCTTCAAGAGGGGGTTATGGCCCATGGGCACACACCCCAAAAATGTTATTGAGCCTACATATCAAGATTGACTAGGTCATCCTTAACCATACCTAGTAATGCAATAAAATAAAATATGGCCTTAGCCATAATTACAAGTAATAACAATACATATGAATGGGCCATGGCCACATCTACAGATTAACCAATAATTCCAACAACTCAAGGGGCCCCTATGCAGGAAAAGGGATTGATCTATATATAGGAGAAGTTAATTAAGGAGTTATGTTATCCTATATTTGAATATTGGGATACATTATGAATTTAGGTTCATAACAATTGGTACCAGAGCAGTTTTTCAAAGCAGGCTTGTAGTCCGTGGGAAAATCTTTTTTGTTACCTTGTCGATTACACAAATTTTGGCTTGCAAGCATTCTAATTTGCCTCCTAGGCTAGTAATCATATTATCATTTCTATCCTTTCAATATCATATTAATCACTACAAACATCATACATATTCAATATTAAGATTGAATAAGAATAATTAGGTGGGAGTAATTGTATTAGAGTTGTAACTTTAATTATATATGTATCCTCCATCTATTGTGCCCCTTGGCACAACATTTGGTTAGGAAATGTGTGTTGTTTTGTTTTATAAAATATATTGTATTTATGATCATATTAAGAACGATGCCATTGTAAATTTCATTAAATACAATTCCACAATATATCAAAGTTATCAGAACTGTTCACCAGACTGGAATCAACCGGTCCAGAGAGATTCACAAAATATAACATGAACTAACAGCAAAACCAGGGTACCCGACATCCGCCCCCCCCCCCCCGCTTCGAAGCCCCGAAGCTCCATCCGGGCGGGTGCGTCCTGGAAGCGCCCTCTGAAGCACGACTCAATTTTTGGAAGCGCGCTTCGGGAATTTACAATGGCATTGTATTTATGATCATATTAAGAACGATGCCATTGTAAATTTCATTAAATACAATTCCACAATATATCAAAGTTATCAGAACTGTTCCCCAGACTGGAATCAACCGGTCCAGAGAGATTCACAAAATATAACATGAACTAGCAGCTAAACCAGGGTTACCGGAAGCTTCCCCCCCCCCCCGCTTCGAAGCCCCGAAGCTCGATCCAGGCGGGTGCATCCTAGAAGCACCCTCTGAAGCGCGACTCAATTTTTGGAAGCGCGCTTCGGGGCTCTTAAGCACGATTCCTGCCATTTCTGAAGCGTCCCCCTCTGAAGCGCGCTTCAAAAATTTGGAAGCGCGCTTCAGAGGGCGCTTCACAGGCACTTCCAAGGAAGGCCCACACGCTTCCAAGGGGGAATGAGGTGTTTGGGTGTGCAGGTGAGGGTTATTTGTCCTTACTAGGGCTATTTAAAGAGGTTCCCACCCCCTCCATTTCACCCACCCTAGTAATTAATGGTAATGGTAATGTTAAATTCTTTCATTTTCATCCTTTTACTTAAATTTTTAACATTACCATTAATTGTTTCAGGATGTTTGAGAGTGGTTCCAACCTCATTGGACTTCATATGGAGAAAGTAGAATTTTAGGTCTCATTCAAAATTCCGCAGACTTAACAGTTTTCAGGATTTCAAGAATGGCAAGATTGCAATGTTTCCACTGGATTCTATCATGTATGAGGGTATGGAACTGACATTTAATCAAGAGAACCAATCTCTTTATGTACCTCGATGTTGGTGGCATTGATTGTTCAACTCTTTTGTCACGACCCCAGTAAAAATGTACCCTTCACTCAAGTATAAACTCT